>CAUYSK010064472.1:0-12299 GCA_963575035.1 Avahi laniger | reverse complement strand
GCCATGTGCTGGAACAGAGCTGTCCCCGGGGACTTGCGAGAGGCCTGGACCTCGTGCGGAGGGAGTTAGGGTGCCCTCGACACAGCCACAGGCTTTCTCTGTGGGGAGGGGCAGGGAGGGGCGAACGGCCCATCAGCTGTCGAGGGGTTTGCTCAGGGACTCCCGAGCCTTTCGGTGCGGAGTACGCTAAGGAAGACACCGTTAAGCACCAGGTAGAACTGTAATGAAATTTTTAGACTTTTCTTCCAGAGGCTTTGCCAATACTGTAACAAACATTCTGTCACATCCGAACGCTCCATCGTCTCTCCGGTTGGCGCTGGGGCCCCGGGCTTGCTGACCGCTCTGCGCCTGCGCGAGCCTCACCCGCAGCGCCACCTCGGCCCTGGCACAGGTCTGACTTTTAAGAGCCACGCCAGGTGCCATTTTTCTTTATCGTTAGACCCCTCTTTGGACATGGCATATGCCAGCTCAGCAAATGGACCCGGCTGTTTCATTGCGGGACTGAGAGCGATATTTCATCGTCTTGCTGTCTTTTCTGAACAGTTTACCTAAAGTGGCGACACTGCGAGACCCGCGGCGTGAAGACTCTGTGCAACCTACGGAAGCTGCTGAACAGACTTCAGCAAGACCACAAGCGCGATGTCTCCCTTTACACCTCCGGACACCTGAATCCCAGCAAGCTGTACAGGCCTCCCGAGACGATCTCGCAGCACTGGCCCAACGCCAACAGGCCGAAGGGGGACAGCGCCTCTGTGGCGAGAAGGCCCCCCGCGAGCAAGGTTGCAAAGATGAAAGAGGCCTTGGTTCATTTCACCATCAACACAGCTCTGGTTCCGGACGACGCCCAGAACACGCGGCTCTTCAGGTACTTGCACCCTCAGGCGGCGATTTCCTGCGCTTCAGAAGAGGATTTCACTCCAAGGAAGGTTCCAAAGGAAGAGAAGGAGGGAAGGAGGGAGGGCTCGCCCGGCCAGCGGAAGAGGGAGGAGCTCAGAGTGCCGGACCTGAAGGTGCTGAGGTACAAGCAGGTGGGCTCCAGCCGCCAGTGTGCCCTGTCGCCCCCAGGCAGGGACGAGTACCGCTGTGTCAGCTCCTACTTAGCCGGGGTAACAAAAGCGGACAGGTATAAGAAGTTCTTGAATTTCCAAAAAGAAGTTCTTGCAAAGCAAGATCTCCTGAAAAGCGATTTCACCGGGGGCTCGGCAGCTGTGTGCCATGAGGAGAAGCTGCGACAGGTGAGGAGGGCGGGTCCGCAGAGCTGTCCGCACACCTGCTCTGCCGCCAGGAGCCAGCCCCCAGGGGCTGGAACTCTTCCTCAGACGCCTCATTTACATTTCCGGGTAGACTGAAAACGAAAGCCGCCAGGTGCTAGGTATTTGACAAGATCGGTTGATGTAACAGGGTGAAATGAAAAAAGGCTACGTGTGGAAAGTAAGTTGGAGGCAAGTTCATGTTGGAAAGCATTAGAGGCTACACAGCAGAGACAGTGAACAAAATGTTTGCCGGAAAACAGGAGGGTCTGAGAAAGGGCTTCCTGCCTAACCTTGAGAGAACAGGAGCGTGGAGACACCCGCTGAGCTCTGCGATGCAGGTGCGGCCTGCCCGGGGACCAGGTGTAGCAGGGGCCGGGGGCTGGTGTGACGGGAAGGGCCACCGTGGGCTGCGGGGGCTGTGACCAGAACATGCTCGCTGAGACATCACCTCAGATGGGGCAGAGTGCAGGGAAGAGAAGAAAATAGCTGTCTACCTGTGAAATAACCAGACCCGGAGATTTGGGGCTAAGGAGACTGAAGGAAGACAGAGAGGGCCTTGGGGTCTCGGGGGGCAGAGTGAACCCCTGAGTACAGGATGGAGGGAGTGAATAAAGAATGAAAAGGCGAAAAAATCAAATCTTGTGTGACCAGGTAATGAAAGACTGAGCAGGTAGTGGGAGTGGATCAGAGTCACCTGCTCTGCTGGGACGAGGCGCCCGAGTGATGGCAGCTCTGTCCTTCCCCTGAGCAACGCTGTTCTGAAAGGAGAATGAGGACATCCTGGAACGGGCTGACTCTGTGTTTCCTCCAGGAACTCCAGAAAATATGCACGTGTGACCCTCAAGGGTTCAACAGACTGCAGATCTTTGGCGACGTCTTTGAAGATATTTGCAACAGTTCTTTGATATTTGGTGAAATCTTGAAAGAAATTAAGGTAAGAAACATTCCTTTTCTGCATAACAGTTGAGAACTAGGCATGATGCTCTGCATACATGGATGATCTCAAGCTTTTCCAACATTCTGCCGAGTATCACGGTCCCCTTTCTGCAGATGAGGGTCACCACTCACAGAGACCGAAGTCATTTGCCTGCAGTCACATAAATCATAAAAGGGCAATGTGGAATAAACACCCAGTTAGCTCCCTCCTAAGCCCCAGAGCTTCCCATTAAAGCTTCCTAATTATATATAACCTTCTAGAAATTGAACATATGTGACATATAAACTTTTATAATTATATTTACGTAGTATTACATGAATCCTTATGGAATTATAGGTTTGTTGTAATTTCATGATGGAAGTAACCTTCATATGGAATTTGAGTTGAAATTAGGTTGCTTAAAGATTATGCTGTTCTCTAATTTCCCTAATGACAAGGAATATTTAATGATGAGATGAGGTGGCCTGCTGCCCAGAGATCCCCTGATCACTGGAAAGCTCATCTCTGGCAGATTAGCCATTCCTCCCCCAAATCCACAGAACTTCTGCATGGCAGCAGATGATTTGCTATCTGTGTGTCAAGATACTTCATGAGGGGATTCAGAGGTGATCAACAGTTAATGCTCAAATATGCTTCACAGATGGTGCAATATTTATAAATGTTAGTGTGTATGTTGTTTATTACACTGTAAGAAGGTTTCTTTAAACTGCACCATTCTTAGCTTTCATATTATTTATATACAAAAAAACTCGCAGTGCAATCTCCTGACGCATTTCCAATGGATTTTTGATTTTTGTGTTTTATGCAGGATGAATATGAACTCTACATGGCAATCCTGCTGGACTCCCGCCCCACGGCACAGTATAAGGTAGCAGTCAGTCATGAAGAGCTTAAGTAGGGTCTTTTTTTACCCACAGCTTCATATTTATTTCATGAGGAGAGGGAAACATTCAGAATCCACGAAGCCTTATTTGTGCCTTCGTAATCTAGAACAGTCAATGCTTTCTATGAGGGATGGGCTTTGCACTAGGGCAGGACATTATTGATCAAGTTACATTCCCAAACCACTAATGTAACTATATCTATATATAATGTAACTATATATATACACACATACTATATATATATATAGTTATAAACTATGTATAGTTTGGGAACATAAATAGTGCCCAGCCGTCACCTGGGGGAAGCATGGTGAGTGCGTGGTGACAGCCAGCGTGCAGTAAGCTGCAGCATAAACCCATAGTCTCTTCATTTTACTGGGGACAACTTTCCAGGTGTTCCCTCCAGGGTTATGTTAAACATGCAATTGTTCTAGTAAGAAAATATGCTACAGGAATAACTTTTTATCACTTACAAAAACCAGGCGAATCTAACACTGTAGCTAAGATGATCTTGGCATTTTAATTTAATAAAGTTTAACAATTTCATAATATTTTACAAATTAGAAATAGTTTCTTACTTCATATATGAAAAAAAATCACAGCGTTGCTGGGAGGTCAGTCGTAGCTTACTTCCTAATCCAGCATCATACGTGGGCACCGTCTTCTTAGTTCTGAGCCTTTTCGTGGTGCAGAAGGACAAGCTTCTGTGTTTGCAGGAGTAAGCAGCGGCTCCAGGGGGGAACTACCTTGTTCCTGTTCCTCACTTTTTGAGGCTGAGTCCAGAAGGAACATGCATACCCATGTCTCACTCAAACACCAAAATGAAAACTTTCCCAGGCCTTCTGTTTCTGAACGCCGGCAGGCCCTCGCCCGGGGGCAGGGATCTTTGTGTCCTTGCCTTTGAGCACAGCTTTCCTTACAGCCATGGATCCTGGTTGTATTAATATCGTTTCTCACTAATTAGAAGGAATAATTGTGCTTCTACTAATGCACCTGGAGCGCTTTCTTCAACATGTCTTTTCCCCCACACGAGCCAACAATGAAACTCTCCCACCATGTTTTTTTAAATTTCTTAGAAAAATAAAATGTTAAAATATTGAAAAACGTATTTTACTCAGAACTTCACTTGATTAGCCATTCCTCCCCCAATATCCTTCCCTCCCTTGAATCCTCCCAATTTTCCTATTTGAACTAGAATTTATGTTTTGACGCAGGGCAGACTGAACACACATTAGTAACAAAGGGGAAAGTTCTCACCCCCTCTGAGTGTCTGTCCCTCTTCATGTGCCTGGCCCCGTCTAGACTCTTCTGGCTCAAGCCAAGGGGCTGGAGAAGCGGCCCGTGAAGACGGCCGACGTGGAACGAGCCCGGGAGGAGCTGAGGGTGCTCGTGACAGCCATCAAAGCTGCCCTGGAGCGGAACGACAAGTGAGGCCGGGGCGAGCCGACGTGATCTATGTTTGGGTTATACTTTAGGACATCTTAAAGCGATGGGACGAGCATGGAGTTACATTGTCTTCTGCGTCGTTGGGTGTGGCGCGCCACCTTTCCCAGTATCGTGCCTGGCATCTGGCCGCTCCTGCAGACCCTCACTTACGTGGCCAGGGTATTCTGCAATTCACATACAACTAAAGTCCCTGAAGAAGAAAAGCAAAGCAATAGAACAAAACCACAAGTGATATTTAAAACTATAACACATGGAAAATTTCTGGAAACCAAACCTTCTGAATACACATATTGAAAAAGCTGTTATCATTACTAATCCATTGACTCCTAGTTTCTAGACACTGAGGGCTGTAACACCACTCTTGTTCTGTTTTCATCTGTGGTAAAATGAGCTAAAATAATGTGTGTAAATCTTAAACTGTTAGGTCCTTTGTAGACATGTGGCATTAAGTTGTTTGTGGTGCTGATGTTTTTTAGCCAAAGAACAGTGTTTTCTTCAGTATATATATATAAATACATTTACATATATATACTGAATATGTATAGTATATAATATATATAATATATAAATGAAACATGTATATTATATATATTACCTACTGCACTCCTTTTTTTCTCCTCTTTAAGTCTGTTAGGAATAAGGTAGTTGATTTGGTGACTTTGAACCAAGAAGAGGATATTGAGGTTTTTTTTCTTCTTAAATTTCTTGTATTTTATTTTTAGTTCAAACATACTGGCGTTTGTAAATCGTGTCTGTGGGATGAAGTCGTAACGTGCAGGGAAAAACGCAAAGTGTGTTCCAACATCGGTGAGACCTTCCCATGGCCCTCGATGTGTTGTTTGCCTTTGAGTGTACGACGCTCGAGTTTTTTTTTGCCTTTTTTCTTCTTAGCAGTTGAAGTCACAAAATAATATCAATAAACACTGTAGGAAATGATTTATTTTAAATTACCCAACTCCTCTAACTAATGGTTTGTGCAACCGTGGTAAGCAAAATTATTTTATTTGTCTAACTGGACTGACCGAGGCTGTCATTTTATAAGCATCTTCAGATTACATTTTTGTGTTAGAAAGTAAGAAGATCAGGTTTCATTTCTGAATTAAAAGAAAGACTGCGCTGTACAACAGACAAAAGGAAAAAGCTGCAAGCGGGGTTCTAATACTTCACTGTTTTTTGTGATCAAACTGCAGACTCAGAGAGGAGCTGGAGGCGGAGCGCGGGCTGCTGCAGGCGGCTAAGGAAAAATCAGGCAAGTGGTCCTGGGGTGTTTTTCTGGCTCGTGTTGTGCTGTGGCCCTGACGTGAAGAATCCTCAAACCTGCCCTGCTCTCCACGGCCTCCTGCCATTAGGTATTTGAAAGGGTTTTTCAGAGAGGTTATTACATTTTATTCTTTTATTTTTTCCCATAAACTTCTTTAGAAATAAATGATTTTCATTTAACACAAAGTGGTTTAAACAAAATAAAGACACAAGGGCACAGTTGATCTCATCAGAGTTTCCCCCAGGCTGAAACATCCAACCCAGTTTCCGTTGTTTTGGGTACTCCTGGGTGTTTGGTTTCTCTGTATTGTGATATGACGTGTACACTGTTTCATTATTCTTTATGATCTTTGTGTTTCTTAGTGGAACACTGAACTAATTCAGGACGTTATGTAGGGAGAATTGTGTGAAGTTTTGACCAAGGCATTTGGAATAGATGCTAAGAAAATTGACCCAAGGATACAAAGATGGGAAATAGATCTCACGAGGAAACATTGGAGGACTGAAAGTTTACCCCAGAGAAAATGTCCCAGAATGGGTTCCAGAGGGGATGGAGAGCCTTGCTCGGCACATGCACGTGGGGAGAAGTAGAGAGGGTGGCGCTGCGGCCTCGCGGTTTCCAGGCGTGGCGAGGAAGGCAAAGTCCATTCTGGTTTTCAGAACCTTTACATCTGTATTCCCGCCTGAAGGAAGTCAGTTTTTGTGGACCTCAAGGAGTCCCTAAGGCTGTCCACGCTCGAGATGCTCTTTGTCATGCAGACACGTTCTCCACCTCTGCCCGCTGCATCCTCCACCGCAGCGCACGCGGGGGCGGGGGCGCTGCTGCGGCTGCACCTGGTCTTCCCCGCAGCTGAGGGGCTGAGGGTGGGCCTGGGGGTCTCCGAGGTCAGCCGGACGCCCGCACCGCCGCCGGGGCTTCTGCGCTCTGAGCCGCCTGCCTCCGCTGCCTTAGTCTCAGCAGTGGGTCCCTCTGCCGGTTGTCTCAGACACAGAGCGTGGCATGTGGTAGTCACTCTGCCTGCTTGTTCTTCCTCCTTTCGTTATCTGTGAGGAAGAATACACATTTCGTGGGAAATTAATTGCATTTTAGGAATATTTATGCATTAAATGGATATTAAAATTATTTTAAATTTACACAATGTAGGATGTGATTCATTAATGAAAACAAGTCCAACCAGGCATCTTGCGCACTCATCTTGACTGTTTCCCAACTGCTCAGGCAAATGCCATTTTTCTCTCCAAGTTTGCTAAACGCTTGCTCTTACTGGAATTACGTTTTTTCTCAGCATCTTTTAGGATATACTCACAGCCCACTTTAAGTTCTCGGTGGACTGGACCTCAGAGGTTCTTGCCAGAGTTACTCTCCCCTTTCTGTTTCTTCTTTCCTTCCAGTGAGCCGCGAGTCTGCTGCTTTCTCTGCCCGACATCTCTGCCGGGGTGTCTTGCTGCCAGTTCTCGGTCCCAGGCTGACTCTCTGCTTCCCCCTTTACCCTTGCCCGGGTCTCACAGCGGGGCTGGTCCCCTCCTTCCTGCACCACGGTGCTCACCCATTGTGGGGTCCCTCCAAACCATCGTGGAGGGGGACCCCAGCCCCACGGTTTTCAGTTTCCCGGCTGTCCCTTAAAATAAGCCCATGATTTAAAAAAAATACTTGAACGATTTATTGCTGGACACGAATAGGAAAAAAAGGGCAACGATTAATAAAAATAATAAACAAGGTGCAGTTACCAACTTGCCAGAACTCAAGCCGACCTTTCTTCCTATTCGATCCCGGCTGCTGGTTCCCAGCTCTCAGTGCGGTGGAAGAAACTGCTCTTCCTGCTGCTTTATTCTTTTCCTAAAGGTCCTCACCCAGGGGCCCTCTCCTCCAGCCATCCGCATTTGCTGCGCAGCTCCCCCACTTCGATAGCTCAGTCTTCCTCTCCGGGTAGGAAGGTGAGGGGGAGGCCGCTCGCCTGGCCGGACACCTTTTGGCTCCTGTGCCCTGAGCTGACTGCTACAGGCTGACGCCCTCCGCTTAGGCTAAGGGGGTCGAAGAGTCTGTTTTGCGGTGTTTCTCAGAGTTCGTGTAGAAGCTTAGCAATGAGCGTGTTTGCCCCTCCCGCGAGTTGATCGTGTGTCTGCTTAGCTAATTCCTCACAATTCGAAACTCAACTTCAAAGGTTTCCTTTCTTTCAAATTTGGCAAAGTTGAATGTTGGTAATGATTTCCATCTTGTTTACTGTCTATGGGTATTATCAATCTTTCAAATTGCTTTTTCTCCATCAAAAAAGTAGTTGTTCTTTCTCAAAAAATTAAGTCTTACTTCTCTGGTCAGTATCTAACTGTGCTGATTGATGACAAGTGGCCCTCAGCAGCCAGTCTCTTGACATTCCCGTCTCCTTTCTGTACTCCTGAAATGTTGATGTTCTTAGGAGTCCAGCGTGTCTTTGGCACAGTTCACATGCTTTTTATTCTAAATCTGTTTTTCCTGCTAAAAACTCTTTTTTGGGCTGAACGTTGATATGTCCGGGTGCCTACTGGACATGGCCTCCTGAGTGTCCCATAAGCACCTCTACTCACATGTCCTAGATGAAACTCACGCTCTCTCTCAGTGGCATCTCCCTGGCCGCGTGGATGGACGGCGTTGCCAAGCACACGGAGACGCAAGTCCGAAAGCAGGTGCCAAGCATCCTCCACGCTCCTCTCCCGCAACCACTCCCAACACAGCCGGGAATCAGAGGCCAAGCGCGGATTGAAACCGTGCTCCTTCCCTCTGTTCTGCACTGATCTCCCCATTTCCTTCCTGGCTACAGCTGAGCTAAAACCCAGAGCTTGCTTTTGGCATCTTCCTCTCCCCTACGTTCCAGATCCAGTTGATTACCAAAGACTTTTTTTTTTCTTTCATTTCCTCAATAGTTTTTGGATCTCTGTACTTCTCTTTATGCCAGGGGCTCTGTCCTGATCGGATCACCTTGTCAGAATGACAACTTTTTAAAAAGTCTTTCTGATTCTAGTCCTGCCTCTTCGGATCCACTTTCAGGAAGGAAGGTGAGGTAAAGGCCACTCACCTGGATGAGTGAGCGTTGTCTGATCGTGTTTCTGCCCAGATTAAAAGCCTCCAACAGCTTCGACTGATTTCTTTACATATTTATGAGGCCTGTCAGATCAGCCCCGTTTCCTTGCTGACATCACTTCATATGTCTTGATTCTGTCCTCTGCTCTCTCCCCACTACCTTCTAGCTGTCTAACTTCCAGTCCTTCCGGTCTCAGTGTAGTTACCCTCCTGTGGCAAAGTCCTGCTCACGCCTTCCCCACGCTGAGTTAGACGCTCTCACCTGCCACCGCACTGCACCTTCTGCTCCCGAAACATTGCCTCCTGTAGTTTCTCGTTGGTCTGCGCTGCTACCATGCAAACGCTGGAAAAGGATATGGGCTGTGATTCACCGCTGAACCTTTCCGCCTAGCCCTGGGTTGCACAAATTATGTGTTCGACAATTACTCATCGATCGATTGTGTGAATGAATTAAAGGATGAATACTGCCATTCTTGAATCAGATTATTTTTATTGACATGCTTGGAGTTTGAGTTACATTATCCTTTGTAATTACATATAGTATAAGATATTACTACATAATATTGTTAATAATATACAATGCTGTTCATAGGAGATATTAAGCATAGTAATATTTTGCTTTAAAAAATATTCCCAGAATCATCTAAGAAAAATGTAACTGACGAGGTGCACCTTCCTCTTATTGAGAAGGTTGAAAGGAAGAGGTGTGAAATACTCAGTAAGTGGGATGAAATGCAAGCTCTTGAAAAAGAAATTAAAACAACGTTGGTTCATACGGGAATTTCACGTATCACTGAGAATATGAGTAAAAGCATAGAGGTATGCAATTTATTTATTTCATTGTTTACATTGTTCTTTTGCTTGAAGATCTTGGCAAACACATGAAACAATTTGATTTTGTAGTAGGATAAAAGATATCATAAAACTTGGTCGAAATATATTTTCACTTCAAACTGTAGCAAATAATTATAAAAATTAGGAGATCTATCGAAAACAAAAATGAAGGTGACAAAAAATTCTTTAGAACTCTGTTAATGGTCAAAACCTAATTTTTATTTGTGTAGAACCTTACTTAATCTGACTTAAACTCTAGTTATAGAGTTTATAAGTGATATAGATTATTTTTTATTCTTGTGTTTATATAGTTACATATATTTTCAGCAGTGCTTATTTAAACCAGAATTATTATGTACATAGAAGAGTAGTGGTGGTCCAAACTTTTTTTGTGAATTTCTCTGTCTCTTACAATAATATGTTCAGATTTCCTTCTGTGTTATTTTTTTAGTATTTAATCTCTTTTCTTTCTTGCTTTTTATGCTAAGTGAATGTCCTCAGAACAAACACTAATTTATAGTTGAATTTTTAAACAGTAAAAACAATGATTTCTAACTTTAAATATTGTGTACATGATATAATGCCAAAATCATGTAAATTCATCTTTCATAATTAAAACCACTTTAAATAGGTTGAATCTAGGGAATAGAAGATTGCCTATGAAGATTCCATATTGCTAATCTATATTTAATTACTTATTATTATATTTGTCTCCTGAATTAAAATACTGGAAAGTACAATAGAATTGCATTTGTTATTCTATTAGGTAATTGGTTTCTGGTTCTGGATTTGAAATAGGATATTTCCTTTTTTTTTTCTTCTTTTTTTTTAATTTCAGCATATTACAGGGGTACAAAAGTTTGCTTTACCTATATTGCCTCTGCCCCATCCAAGTCAGAGCTACAAGTGTGTCTATCCCTCAGACGGTGCGCACCCCACACATTTGATGTGAATATACCCATCCCCTCCACCCCCTCCTACCTGCCCCACACCCGTTGAATGTTACTACTATATGTGTACATACATGTTGATCAATTAATACCAATTTGATGGTGAGTACATGTGGTGCCTTTTTCCCCATTCTTGTGATGCTTCACTTAGTAGAATGGGCTCCAGCTCTATCCAGGATAATACAAGAGGTGCTAGTTCACCATTATTTTTTGTGGCTGAGTAGAACTCCATGGTATACATATACCACATTTTATTAATCCACTCATGTATTCATGGGCACTTGGGTTGTTTCCACATCTTTGCTATTGTGAATTGTGATGCTAGAAACATTCTAGTGCAGATATCTTTTTTATATAATACATTTTGTTCCTTTGGGTAGATGCCCAGTAATGGGATTGCTAGATGAAATTGTAGTTCTAGTTGTAGTTCTTTGTGGTATCTCCGTATTAATTTCCACAGAGGTTGTACTAGTTCGCAGTCCCACCAGCAGTGTATGAGTGTTCCTGTCTCTCCCCATCCACACTAACATTTATTGTTTTGGGGCTTTTTGATAAAAACTATTCTCATTGGAGTTAAATGATATCTCACTGTGGTTTTGATTTGCATTTCCCTGATCATTAAAGATGTTGATCATTTTTTTGATATGTTTGTTGGCCATTAGTTTGTCTTTTTTTGAAAATTTCTGTTCATGTCCTTTGCGCAATTTTTAATGGGGTTGTTTGATTTTTTTCTTGCTGATTTTCTTGAGTTCTATATAAATTCTAGTTATAAGCCCTTTATCAGATGTGTAGCATGCAAATATTTTCTCCCATTCTGTAGGTTGTCTGTTTGCTCTTGTAATAGTTTTCTTGGCTGTGCAGAAACTTTTTAATTTGATCAAGTCCCATTTATTTATTTTTGTTGTTATTGTGATTACCTTTGGGGTCTTCTTCATAGAGTCTTTGCCTACGCTGATGTCTATAAGAGTTTTTTCAATATTTTCTTCTAGAATTTTTATAGTTTCATGCCTTAGGTTTAAGTATGTCATCCACCATGAGTTGATTTTTGTGAGAGGTGAGAGATGTGGATCCTGCTTCAGTCCTCTACATGTAGCTATCCAGTTTTCCCAGCATCACTTTGAATAAGGATTTTTTCTCCCAGTGTATGTTTGCATCTGCTTTGACAAAGATCAGATGGCAATATGAAGATGGTTTTGTACCTGGTTTCTCATTTCTGTTCCATTGATCCATGTCTCTGTTCTTGTGCCAGTACCACACTGTTTGGTTACTATAGCCTTGTAGTATAGCTTGAAATCCGGCAAATTGATGTCTTCCAATTTGTTCTTTTTCTACGCAGGGTCTTGTCTGGTTCCACATGAAGCATAGAATTATTTTTTCTAGATCTGTGAAAAATGATATTGGTCTTTTAATAGGGATTGCATTGAATCTGTAGATCACTTTGGGTCATATAGACATTTTAATAATGTTGATTCTGCCTACCCATGAGCATGGTATGGTCTTCCACCTGTTTACGTCCTCTGCAATTTCCTTCCTCAGTGTTTCATAGTTCTCCCTGTATAGGTCTTTTATGTCCTTAGTTAAATATGTTCCTAGGTATTTTATTTTCTTTGTTGCTATTGTGAAGGGTATTGAGTCTTTGATTTGATTCTCAGTTTGACTGTTGTTGGCATATAGGAATGC
>CAUYSK010064470.1:0-12341 GCA_963575035.1 Avahi laniger | reverse complement strand
TCCTAGCTCACAGCAACCTCAAACTCCTGGGCTCAAGTGATCCTTCTGTCTCAGCCTCCCGAGTAGCTGGGACTACAGGCATGCGCCACCATGCCCGGCTAATTTTTTCTATATATTTTTAGTTGTCCGATTAATTTCTTTCTATTTTTAGTAGAAACGGGGTCTCGCTCTTGCTCAGGCTGGTTTCAAACTCCTGAGCTCAAACAATCCGCCCACCTTGGCCTCCCAGAGTGCAAGGATTACAAGCGTGAGCCACCGCGCCTGGCCTTATTATTTTTTTTAAGAGACAGGGTCTTGCTCTGGTGCCCCAGGGTGGAGTGCAGTCATAGCTCATGTCAGCCTCAAACTCCCAGGCTCAAGTGATCCTCCTGCCTCGGCCTCCCAAAGTGCTGAGATTACAGGTGTGAGCCACAGCACCTGGCCTCTCCACTAGTAGTTTAAATAGCTTATTGCCCTAAGGAGACATTAAATATATAGATTTCTTCTCAGGCAGTAATGCTGATGTTTCTCATTCTTCTAATCGTATGGTTTTTCTTTTTCCCTCGACAGGCTAAAGAATCCCTGAAACGGGTACGTCATTCTCTCTATTTGCGAATGCAAGTAGAGGAACTCAGTGAAAAGAATTAATCTCACATTTTTAAACACCATTGGATCTTCCCATTATGTATTCATTTTGCAGCTTAAAAAGTGGATGTTTTTGAGCTCCATAGTTCATTTCAATTTGACTGTTGAATCTTTTTCAGTTAATAAATTCTCATAAAACAGAAGTATTCCTTGAAGTTCTCACTTGAAAATTTAGTTTGTGGTTTTCGTGACTTGTTAATGTTAGAAAGGGCTTGTATGTATCAATTAAAGCAGCAGCTGCTGCTGTTAACTAAAAATCCTTGTACCATTCCATGTTTATTCCCCATGTGGAGGTAAAAGGGTTGGTGTGCTTGGCATCCACCTTCATTCTTATGTTGGAATCATCTTTTTTCCTATTATTTTTTGAAAGACCAGGTCTTGCTGTGTTGCCCAGGCTGGACTCAAACTCCTGGGCTCAAGCAACCCTTCTGCCTTAGCCTCCCATGGAATTACCTTGTTACTAACTTCTTTTTTTATTTTTATTTTTTGTAGAGACAGGGTCTCCCTATCAGGTTGGTATTGAACTCCTGGCCTCAAGCAATCCTCCCACCTCAGCCTCCCAAAGTGCTGGGATTACAGATTTGAGCCACCATGCCTGGCCAAATTCTTTTTTTTTTTATTTCAAAATATTAATTAAGGGGGTACAACTGTTTCTATTACATGGATATCTTATAAAATGCTTAAGTCGGGGTTTTGGGTGTGTCCATCATCAGAATAGTGTTCATTATACCCAACAGGTAAGTTTTTATCCCATCCCCCCCCTTGGTTTCTCATGTCCTTTATATCACTTTGTGCCCCTGTGTACCCATCTGTTACCTCCCACTTATTAGTGAGAACATACGGTGTTTGGTTTTCCATTCCAGATATACTTCACTTAAGATAATGGGCTCCATTTCCATCCATGTTGTTACAAATGGCATTATTTGATTTCTTTTTATGGCTGAGTAGTACTCCATGGTGTGTGTGTATGTATCACATTCTCTTTATCCACTCATGAATTGAAGGCACTTAGGTTAATTCTACATCTTTGCAATTGTGAATTGTGCTGTGATAAACATTCGTGTTCAGGTGTCTTTTTGGTAGAATGACTTCATTTCCTTTGGGTAGATACCGAGCAGTGAGATTGCTGTATCAAATGATAGGTCTACATTTATTTCTTTGAGGAATCCCCATACTGTTTTCTGAAGAGGTTGTACTAATTTGCAGTCCCATCAACAATGCATAAGCATTCCTTTCTCTGTATATCCATGTCAGCATCTGTTGTTTTTTTTTTTTTGACTTTTTAATAATTGCCATTCTGACATGGATAAGGTAATATCTCATTGTGGTTTTCATTGTGGTTTTAATTTGCACTTCCCTGATGATTAGTGATGTTGAGCATTTTTTCATATGTTTCTCGGCTATTTGTCTATCTTCTTTTGAAAAACTTTTGTTCGTATCTTTTGCTCACTTGTTGATGGGGTGGTTTGGTTTTTTTCTTGCTGATTTGTTTGAGTTCTTTGTAGATTCTGGGTATCAGTCCTTTGTCAGATGTATAGTTTGTGAATGTTTTCTCCCACTTTGTACGTTGTCTGTTTACTCTGTCGATTATGTCCTTTGCTGAGCAGAGGCTTTTTAATTTAATTAAGTCCCATTTATTTTTTTTTTTTTTGTTGCTACATTTGCCTTTGGGGTCTTAGTCATAAATTCTTTGCCTAGGCTAATGTCTAAAAGTTTTTCCTACATTTTCTCAGGAAAATGAATTTTTATGGTTTCATGCCTTACATTTAAGTCTTTAATCCATCTCGAATTAATTTTTGTATATGGCAAGAGATAGGGATCCTGGTTAATTCTTCTGCATGTGGCTATCTCATTTTCCCAGCACCACTTATTGAATAGCGCTTTGTTGTCTGCTTTCTCAAAGATCAGTTGGTTGTAGATAAATGGCTTTATTTCTGTTCCATTGGTCTATGTCTCTGCTTTTATACCAATACCATGCTATTTTGGTTACTATAGCCTTGTAGTATAATTTGAAGTCAGGTAATGCAATGCCTACAGATTTGTTCTTTTTACTTAAAATTGCTTTGCCTATTTGGGCTCTTTTTTGGTTCCAAATAAAAGGTTAGGATTATTTTTTCTAGATCTGTGAAATATGATGCTGGTATTTTGATGGGAATTGCGTTGAATCTGTAAATCACTTTGGATAGTATGGACATTTTAACTATGTTGATTCTACCAATCCTCAATCAGCAGGGAATGTTTTTCCATTTGTCTCATCTGTGATTTCTTTCATCAGTGTTTTGTAGTTCTCCTTGTAGAGGTCTTCAACGTCTTTTGTTATGTATATTCCTAGGTTTGTTTTTTTTTTTAAAAACCTATTGAGAATGTTACTGAGTCCTTGATTTGACTCTCGACTGTCATTAATATACAGAAATGCTACTGATTTGTGTACATTGATTTTGTAACCTGAGGCTTTGCTGAACTTACCAATTGCAGTGGAGTCTTCAGGGTTTTCTAGATATGATATCATCAACAAACAGAATTTGACCTCTTTCCCAATTTGGATGCCCTTTATTTCCTTCTCCTGCCTGATTGCTGATGTTGGCTGTGGGTTTGTTGTATATGGCTTTTATAATTTTGAGGTATGTTGCTTCTAAGCCTAGTTTGTTGAGAGTTTTTATTATGAAAGGGTACTGGATTTTGTTGAATGCTTTTTCTGTATCTATTAAGATGAACACGTGGTTTTTGTTTCTGTTGATGTGATGAATAATGTTTATTAATTTGCATATGTTAAACCATCCTTGCATCCCTCAGATGAAACTCACTTGATCATAGATTATCTTTTTGATGTGCTGTTGAATTCAGTTTGCTATTGTTGAGGATTTTTGCATCAATGTTCATAAAGGATAGTGGTCTGGTTTTCTTTTTTGTTGTGCCCTTTCCTGGCTTTGGTATCAGGGTGATACTGGCTTTGTAGAGTGAATTAGGGAATTCCTGATGTTATGGAATAGTGGAATATGGACTAGGTACCAGTTCTTCGTAGGTCTGGTCCAGTGCTTTTTTTTTTGTCGGGAGATTTTTTTATTACTGCTTCAATCTCACTGCTCATTACTGGTCTGTTCGGGGTTTCTATTTCTTCCTGATTCAGGCTTGGGAGGTTGTATGTTTCCAAGAATTTATCCATTTTCTCTAGGTGTTTTAGTTTGTTTGAGTAGGGATTTTCATAGTATTCACAGCTGATATTTTGTATTCCTGTGGTATCAGTTTTAATGTCTCCTTCATTTCCGATTAAGCTTATCTGAGCCCTTTCTCATCTATTTCTGGTTAATCTAGCTAGTGGTCTATAGATTTGGTTTGTTTTTTCAAAGAACTAACTTTTTGTTTTGTTGATCCTTGCCCCCTTTCTCCCAGCTTCTTTGGAGGCAGAATCTGGCTCTGTTGCCTGGGCTAAAGTGCCGTGGTGTCAGCCTAGCTCACAGCAACCTCAAACTGCTGGGCTCAGGCAATCCTTCTGCCTCAGCCTTCCAAGTAGCTGGGACTACAGGCATGTGCCACCATTCCCAGCTAATTTTTTCTATACATATTTTTAGTTGTCCAGATAATTTCTTTCTATTTTTAGTAGAGATGGGGTCTTGCTCAGGCTGGTTTAACTTCTTTTTTTAATAGCAGTAGCTGGAAGGAAGATCTTTATCAAAAAGGTATAAATCAGTGTTCTACTAAGCATAAAGTACAGTTGGTACTTTTTAGAACTGCAACTGAAACAACATATGTAAATTATTGCTTTTGAACTAGCAATTCACAAGTTACAGTTAAGGAACTGAAAGCTCAGTAAACCTTCTTCAGCCTCTGGAAGGCTATTAACAAAACAGTATTATTTAAATTTTATATATAAAGAATTGGACCTTAATAGTAACATCTATTATTCTATTAATGTGATAGTTTGTGGATGGGTCTGATGACTATTGGATAGTGTAGGAACTTAACATGTAAGATGCTGGCAGAGAATTAGATTTTGCAGGTGTTTAGCCAATAGTAACTAAGAATTACTGTTTTAATATTACACAAATAAGGAAGAATGTGAATTAGAAAAATTTAATAAAACATGAATTTCAAGTATTTTATTAAGGGATAACGACCTAATTCTTGGGTTTCAAAAACTTTTAAAAACGTATCGGCCAGCCTTAAAAAAAAAAAAAGTTTAAAAACCCTATTATACAATAAACTTTTATAAAAAAGTAATAAAATACAAGTTAAATCAGCCAGACATTTTGTATAACCTTGCAGTTTACTACAAAAATCTACAAGCTTTTGTAATATTTGATTTTTTTAGTAATTTTCTGAGGATTATGTTTCTACATATCAAACCCTTTCACCATGTCCAACATGAACTATTAAGTGGAAAAAAAAGGCAGTTCTTGGCTGGGCATTAAGCCTAAAACTATTTTAAATTGCTGGACCATGTGCTTCAACCTAGGCTTCAACCTAGTGATCCTTATTTATATAAAAAAGGGAAAAAGATATTTCAAATATAGATTTTAAGATAAAAATAGCCTCTCTTACTTAGATTTTGGAAAGAAATGCAGCTTTTTAGTTAGCATCGAGGCAAAGCAGGGAACCTGCTTCTTTCCAATCGCGTTTGGGTCCTTGCAGAAGTCCACTCGGCGCCGCGACACCTTCCTGTTCACCAGCGTGAGCAGCTCTGTGAACTCCAAGGAGGAGCCGTACTTCCCCAACAGCTCACACAGATCTTGGATGTACCACGAACCCATCACCGTTTCCCGGTGAGAATAATAGCCTGAAACAGTGGGGAAGAAAACGTTACTCTAGTTTCCTGGCTTTCAATTACTGTGACTGAAAAACACCTTAATAATCTATAGTTACAGAAGTGTGAGCTCCCAAAAATCACTGGAAAAGACTAAGATGTGTCCATGATACGGTTTTAAAATTTTTCTGTTGACAATGCTATATAATTTCCTCCATTTCCAAAAAAATTCCCAAGATGGTAGTCAATGATTTTGAGACACAAGATTATTAGAAAGTAAAACAAAATTATTTACCATGCAAAGACTATTACCAAAAATTTTTTCAACAAAGCTTTCTGTGAATATTACCACGGAAGCACTACCACCATCAGGCGGATTGCTTTATACAGCACTCAGGAGTGATTCTCTGAAAGGTATTTTGCACTTTCATTTATCTCTGCACCATGTGATGAAAGAAATCCTTTCCAAGCCTATGAGCCCCAGGATCGGATCACCGCGTCCCAACAGAAAGACCCGACTGAACTCATCAAAGGCGAAACTTACAGGACTTTAGCCAATCACGTGTTCGTATGGAACACCAACACACCTTCAGCGACGGAGTAACACATGAGGAAGTCCGCTCCCGCAGGCAGCGTGTAAACTGAGGCCGCGTCCACCTCCGTTACGTTGGTGTCCAGCTTGTCAGTTTGATGATCCACTTCGTCCAAAGGAAGGACGGGCACGTCATGCTGGTTCCCCCGGCATGCCTGCAAAACGGGGAGGAAAAAAACACCTTGTCTGCTCACTGTTTTCATCCCGGTGCTCGCTGTGTACGGCGCTGTGTACGTCGGTACGTCGTCAGTATCAATGGCAACACAAGCCACATTATAAGCGTTTCAAAAGCAACACATTCAGGTGTGTGGGGACCAGAGCCGACAAAGTTGTTTCCCTACTTACGTTTTCTTTTAGTTAATGTTAAAAAACTGTCATCCCCAATTACATGCCAAATTATGTTGGTTGAAAGGTATAATGCAGAGAAAGAAAAGGCTGTGTTTTTAAAATTTCTTAAGGACTAACCACACCCATAACACCAAGAATCAGTTTTTCTTTTAAAAGCTATACTATTTACCTACGTGTTTCCATTTAATCAGGTTCTGTATGTCCAGACGGTTGCCGGGCTGCTGCTGTGCATTGTTAAGTCAAAATGACCTTCCTGGCCTAAGAACAGACACCCATCACCATGCCCTCCTCCTCTTGCTCCCACTGTGCAGTCTCACACACTTACCGCCGATTCTGACTCGGAGGCTAACGTTAAATTATACTCTCGAGTGACTGTTTATAAGCTGAATTATGTCCCCCCAAAATTCACATGCGGAAGTTCTACCCCAGTACCTCGAATGTGACGGTATTTGGAGACAGGGCCTGTGAAGAGGAGATTAAGATGGAAGGAGGTGGTAGGAGCAGGCCCTAACCCAGTAGGACTGGTGTCCTTAGAAGAAGAGATTAAGACACAGACACGCACAGAAGGAGAGACCACAGGAAGGCACAGGGACCAGACGGCCATCGATAAGCCCAGGAGTGACCTCAGAGGAAACCAACCCTGCTGACATCTTGGTCTCAGACTTCCGGCCTCCGGATCTGAGACAAGGAATTCTGCTGTTTAAGCTCCCAGCCGGTGGCAGCCCTGGAAACTAATGCAGTGGCCTAGCAAGAGTCTGTTGTGGCGTTATAAATACATCAGTTCTGAAATGGTTGATTACAGCGTTAAGAGCATCAAAAGAAACAAAGTCCTGAGTGATTTCAAAGTTATCAAATAAATGAGGATCCCTAATATCCCATTTTTACAGGGAGATTTTAATCTTAGCATGATCAGGCTTATTTTCAGACCTCATTTTCCACTGTGTTTCCTAAATACAACACAGACACCTGTAACTTGATGCCAGCACCTGCCCGGCCAATGCAGTAGGAAGAGGAGCTTTATCAAGGGCTCTCGCCACGTGCCTTTGTCCTCAGCCCCACGAGGCAGGTGCTGTTACCCTCGCGTCACAGATAAAGCATCTGACCCACAGAAAGATAATCTGGCAAAACATTTCCCTCCACTGTGGCTGCCCTCCCACGGTAGCTCATCAGCTGTTTCCAGTTCTTTTGTGTTTGACAGTGTTGGCCACTCCCTTTTTCGTGAACAATCATGTCGCTATTTTCACTATTTTTTTCCATATTTTCTCCTGTCCCTCTATCTTTCCTCCTCAGCCCGTTCCTCACTGGGGTCCCTCCGTTTTGTTTCACACTCGTTTTTCAGGCTGTAGCTGACATGGGTAAACTCATCTACTCCCCTGGCTTCCACTACCCCCATGCATTTCTCCGGCCCAGGCCACCTGTCTAGACTTGTGTCCTGCAGGCACAGTGCAGCCATCCAGCCCAGAAGCCAGGCCCTCACCCCTAACTTCTTTCTTTGGGCCACCCTCTCTGTGCCAAGGCTGGCAGGGGGGAACCGATCTTGGTTTGAGGGGAAACTCCTGAGAGGGCCGAGGCAGGCAGGGCTGGAAGTCTATCCCCACGTCCTTCCCTCTGGCTCATCTGCTCTCCAGCTCCAAAGCAAACTCAGTCTGATCCGGCTGTCTCGTGTGGTACCCAGCTTGGCCAGGGAGTAGCACACTGGTTATTTTGTGAGTCACTTAAAATGTCAATCCAAATACTGTTCTTAGGTAGTAAAGATACTGAGCGTCAAGGGAGAATGATCACTAATAGCTCAAAGTGCAACTCAGTTGGCCAGGATTCAAGAAGTACTTTTCCAGTTACTTTGGAAATTGGCTTTTAGACCTTTATCATCACATGTATAGAACCAAGGACTTTGTAAGATGATAATGTAATCAGTCTTACCTGAATGATAAATATCTTGGGCTTTCCAACCAGGCTCTGACACTTGTCTCCTTTGAACAAGCCAGTTAATGTCTGAATTTCAATTTTGGCGTCGTAGGCATAAATGTGATTGCCTTCGCCGTGGCTCAGGAAGACACACAGAAAGCAGTCGGCGTCCACGTGGCTAGAAGTTGACACTATAAAGGTCCCCAAAGTGCACACAGAAATGAAAATAAGATGCTTATTATACTCATAGGACTGGGGGAAGAAGAAAATTTGTTCTTTAATGTAAAATATCTGTAATGAAATAATTTAATGTTTAATCAGACAGAATAGATCATACTGTATCTTAAAAATCTAAACTTACTAAATTGAAAAGTCAGAGTTTGACCAAATTTCCTTAGCTCTTCTTAAACACTGAATGATGTAGAAAACAAAGGAATTATGATGGGGAACCTCCTTTAAAACCCAAATTATGGCCAGGTGTGGTGGCTCATGCCTGTAATCCTAGCACTTTGGGAGGTCAGGAGTTCGCATATGGCGAGACTCTGTCTCTAGAAAAAATAAGAAACATTAGCCAGGTGTGGTGGTGCACACCTGTAGTCCTGGCTACATGGGAGGCTGAGCCAGGAGGATGGCTTGAGTCCAGGAGTTCAAGGTTGCAGCGAGCTGTGATCATACCACTGCACTCCAGCCCGGGTGACAGAGTGAGACCCCATCTCAAAAAAATAAAATGAAAATAAAATCCAAGCTACTGTGGCAATAAAAGTTTCTTTGAATTCAGAGGCCTTAAGAGCAGACTGCAAAGACCCAGACACTGCTACTCAGCAACCCCCACACCTTGCTGCATCTCCAGTGAAGGCAACACCCTCACTGTATGTCTTTATGTCTACAGCACTTGGAGCTTCCAAGGGACTATGAAGACATGAGACCGATGTCCTCCAAAGCTTGATTAAAGTAGGAAATCTGGTAAACGGCCAGTTAAAGTGACGTATGGCTTAAGGGAGAGCTCTGAAGTTTAGAATAATTATGCAAATATAATAGTTAATTGGCAAGTGATTTGAAAACCCATGGCATGCAGTGATGATCGTAAGTTGTATTATAATTAGAATACCTGCTGCGCAGTGGTGGTGTCCAAATTAAAGGAGATAGTAAAGGTGAAACAACACTGTTTTGAAGCCAGTGAGAAAATGGGGTATGAAGAGTCTATCACAAAACAGGCCTATCGACTGCCGGCACCTGTAGCATTTGCATCTTAGACTTTTGCCACCGAATGAGCAGGTCATTTCATTCAGTTCTAGAGTAACAGACTGTAACTAGTGGAATGCTAAATATAAACCCCGAGGTGTGATACTTTGCAGGGGTCTCCAAATCTGGTGGGTGATACAAACAGAGGCCCAACCGAAACCTATATCCCACGCTGTTTTCACAGCTAGGATAAAGGACTAAATCCCATCAGAGGAAGAACTATACAATGGCAAAACCACCTACCCTCATGAATTCTGAGCAGCAGTTCTTCTGCTTTGAGATCATTAAAGCATCTCACCTCAAATCCTAGGTCTGAAAACCTGGTGATACAGTAAATGGAATGTTAGCTTATCAGCTTTTCAAAGTTGTCAAATACCCTGACTTTTGAGGAATCTATTTTTTACGACATATAAATTTTCTTTAGGAGAAAAAAAAATTAAATATGACAACATTGGTTCTCCCTTGCTTCACCCACTGGCGGGAAAGGATTTACCCGTGAGAGCCGATTCAGTTCAGCATGTTGCCGTGCACTCTGCAAGTATGTTAGCGGCCAGGCACAGCCTGTTAACGCAGAACAGAACAGGGCAAGGAAGAGAACCCAGGCAAGTTCTTGAGGGAGGCCGTGTCCAAGCCAGGCCTATCCTCATACTCGGATCTGTTACCTCAGCAGTGACAAATAATTGTTATCACTTAAGTGTCTCATCTTGGCATGTAAACGAAACTACCTGCGGGTCAGATTGTCTCTGTCTGCGCTGGTGCCCCGCCGTTCCGGCAGCGTTAAGTGCCAAAAGAACCTCTCGTGATTGAAGATTAAAGCAATTCCTCTCCTCTTGTGGTCCATTTTGTACTCTTCGGCCGGATCAATCATTTCACTGTTAATGAAAAGTTCAGAAACAATCACTTCAAGTCATACTAACCAATAAGCTCCTCCAAGCCCCGGGGCAATGTGTGGACAGAGGTCTGCTTCCCCTCCCCTGCCAGGCTGAGACTCCTCTGGTGTGTGCCGGGAAAGGCCAAGCTCAGGAAAGCAAAGTCCTGAAATATTTCTGTACCAACTGATCCAAACAGCGGCCACGCGCCATCCTGAGCACCCTACCCCGACCCTCGGCCTGGATGTCCTTCCCCTGCGGCCCGGGATCCGGCAACTGGGGACAACAGCCTGGCCCAGGGCCAAGCTCCGGCTCTGGGCTCAACATGCCGATTGTTATGGATCCTGCCGATCATCTGGGCCGTCGCTCCAGGTCCTCACACAGAGGCAGGAACCGACCTAGCTACAAATCAGCTCCCCAAATGCTAAGCCTTGGCCTGCGCGGTTCTGCTTGTGAGCTCCCAGGTCCCATTCTTGCTTTGATTTTCACAGCCTGACCATGGCCACCCAAGGAAGAAACCTTTTTTTAGAAAAGAGCACATTTTTACCTTTTATGGAAGGCATCTGTTTCTGTCATGTTTTGCTCCCCACCTATTAAAAATAAAAGTTGACTTTTGTTAATTAATTTGTTTTAATGGTAGTGAAACCCGGCAGAAACTCCCACCCTCCTTCTGACTCCCAAACTCTAAGACATGTCTATCTTGGTGAGTTTAACAGCCGAGGTATTCAAAGAGACGGGATAAGGGGAAGTGAAGGGAAACTGCTTTATTAATAACAGACAAATGAGCTGTAAATTAAAGCTCGACTGCTGTCTCACCCCCAACTCTCACCTGCAAAATAATAATCTCAAACAGAAATGGAGAAAACGGTACACAAATGCATTCAGTGCAAAATACGCTCACAGTAGCATCGTTCTGCGATCACAGAGCTTGAATGAAACAAGAAAACAGTAATGAGGAAACTGCTTTGCAAACGTTTTCTGAAACGGAAGGACTAGGGTCCCCCGTCCCACGGGAGAGCTGCAACCCAGCCGGTGGTGAGTGCGCGGGTACCCCCGCCCCCGACCTGGAAGAGCAGAAGTTTGGGTGGAGGAAGGGAAGGCAAAGGCTCAGAGCGTGATCTCCTGAATGACACACTCGGGTTTATCACCCTCTGCTCCCCTCGCGATCAGACTTCCCTCCTCCCCAGACAGCCTCTCACCGAGTCCCTCTCCACGCCCCAGAGCAGTGCTGTGCAGCAGAACTTCCCGTGACGGTGGACTCGTTCTGTCCTGCACCGTCCATCCTGTCGTCCCCAGCCACGTGTCTACTGAGCACTCGACATGCAGCTAGTGCAGCTGAGCTCAATGTCCTTATTTTCAGTTAACGTAAAAATTGGCCACTCGGGGCCTGCGGGTTCTATACTGGACAGTGCAACACGCGTGGCATCTTCTACAATAAGGACCCTGCTCATGGATCTGTTTTGACCTGATAAACAGCTGAGAGGGCAGAGGGAAAATAACGAATAAACAGAGATATTGACAGTAGAGCAAGATGCCCCCGTGGGTTGAGGAAGAATGACCCTAAATCGGGGACTCCAACCTACTGTCTCCGAGCCGAGAGGGTCGTGTTCCCCTCCCCTTACGGTCCCCCATCACCTGATTGTTCCAACCTCACTTCTCCCTGACGAAAACACACCCTGGGAGTGAGGGTGAGGTGGGGGATTCAGTTCAAGACCCCCTTAGCCAGTCGCATTAGCCTGTTCCTCCTGGAATGGACCCAACAGTCAGACCCAACCAAGACCCACTAAGGCACCTTCCTGTCCAGTAGGATCTAAGTCACCTTAACCTTGTGCATGAGAATTCCTGGTTGTGGGTGTTAAAATGCAGATTCCTGGATCCTGAGACAGAGTCTTGGAGGAAGGAGGGGCAAGCTGTATTTTTGACAGGGTGATCTTTACAGTAAAGTTTGAGAGCCAAACCAGCCTCTCTAACGCGTCCTCCCTACTGCAGCCCAGATGAGAAGGCTCTTTCGTCCGACCCC
>CAUYSK010064468.1:0-43037 GCA_963575035.1 Avahi laniger | reverse complement strand
GACTACCTTTCCCCGTGGCTGCACCGGGGAGGTGGCAGCAGCAGCTGCCTGCCCGCCCGCCAGCCGGGAGCTCCGCCCAGGAGATAAAAGTTGCCGAAGGAATGTGCTGGCAAGGCTGGCGTCCCTGTCTTCTCTAGGGTGTAAATGGCTTTCCTGCTCCCACAGGTTCAAAGAGCACTTCATTTCACAGCAAAAGTACAGCTAATGAGAAACAGATTCTCTGGCTCCTGCTACAGCTCTGAGAGCCCAGGAGGCAAAGGAAGGCCCCCAAGAACCTGGATGTGAACGTCTGCACTGAGGAGCCCCTTCCCGCCCCCTCTCTGGGGCCACAGAGCTATCTCAGGGGCAGAGGAAGGGGTTGCTGAGAGGTGGGGGTGGCAAGAGCAGAGCCCCATAGTGGCCGAGAGGGACCTCGAGGAAGGAGCTCCGAGCCGTGGGCCTTCCAGTCACACTGAGTCCTTTTCGGGCCTGGAAGCCAAGTCGGACAACACCTAATGATGAGAACAACAGCTTCCTTATCCTGGGGGCTGCCCAGGTGCCAGCTGTGGGGTGGCACAGTGGGAAGGCCACTGGCTTTGAGGCCACAAGACCTGGTCTGTGGACTCTGGTGCTCGGTTTCCTCAGCTGGCCGGTGAGCATGCTGGTGGTGACCGATGACAATCCCAACATCGGTGTCCATCACGCAGTGGAAATAGCACTAGATCGAGGTGCCGAAGACCTGGGTTCTAGCCTTGGTTTGGCCAGGTGTGTGACCCTGGGCAAGGCAGGCTGGGGTGATGAGCCTTGGATAACAAAAACGACCTACGTTCACAGTCTGATTCTTCTTCCCACTTCATGGGAAATGATTGAGAAGTCACTTGGCATCTCTGGGCATCTGTTTCCCCATTTGTGACCAGCACTGATAACATCAGCCTTGTGGCAAGTAGTGAGGACCAAATGAAAAGAGACACATAAACTACTAGCATGTAGTAGATGCTTGAGGATAGGAATGGAACCTGGTTTGCCCCAAAGTCTTGGAAGGAACAGGGCAATCTGTGACCAAACCAGAAAACAAACCCAGGCAATACAGTAATGGTAACCAATAACAGAGAGGGTGGAACATCCCAGGCTCTGTCTGTGAATCTCAGTCTGTCCTCACAAAAAGTACATGGGACAGGTACTATTGTTGCCCTGAAGTAACGAAGGCCAGGACTTAAACCAAGAAGGGTGGACTCTGGAAGATGTGCTGAGTCCCTAAATTATTCTTCAAAGCATTTTTGCAGCCTTCTCCCTTCTCCTCTGGGTGTCTACCTGCTCCCTGGAGTCCAATATTCAGCAGACTCAAAACGCACAAGCTGGATGGCCCTTCGTGTTTCCTCTCCAGGATGTTAGAAGGAGTATTTCCTTCATTCAGCAAACATTTCTTGAACATTTACTATATGCTGGGTATTTGGGATACAATAGTAAACAGAACAACCAAAAAAAAAAAATCCTTGTCCTCATGGAACTTATATTCTGGTGGGCTGGTGGAGAAGAAAATGAATAAATAGATAAATAAAATATTAAACGTCAAGATACAGTTTGATAAGTTCATCAAAGGTTAGTGGGATACTTATCTGTGGGCTCTAAAGGCATTTGGTTCTCGTGTTATTCATTATAATATTGAACACCAACTGTGCCAGGCATTACAGTGGGAACTGGGATTAAAAAGATGTATAACACATTTGCCTTACCTTTGGTGAAGTCCTGTTCTAGAAGGAGGAATAGAGACATTGAGTAATTTTAATACATGGTGCTAAGAACTCTTTTAGAGGCATCTCCCCACCCCCTGACCAACACCTCAAAGAAGGGATGAGGGAAGAATGAGCAGAAGCCTGAGGAAGGCCTCACGGAGAAGGTAACATCCAAGCTGGTCCTTGAAAGGTGAAGAGGATTCCCCCAGAAAGAAATGGAAGTAACGACTTCCTGGAATGGGGAGCAGACAGAGAAGCAAGAATGGGCATAGCATGTTTGGGAACACAGAGTAGTGATTCCTGTGCAGGTGAAAAACAGGGTAGATATAGCAGAAAGATGAGACAGGAGAGTACACTAGGAACCCTGGGCACCATCAAGGCAGTAATGAGGAGTCCAGAGAGATTTCTAAGGGTGTGACCAATCACTCATGTATTTCACCTACCTGCCTTCCTGTTCGTGGAGCCTGCCTTCAGCTGTGTCTAAACGGATGCTAAACCTATCTCCTGGGTACTTAAAATGAGTTATTTCATCTTTAAGTTCTAGAATTTCCAGTTGATTTTTTTTCTCAGTTTTACTTCTCTATGTAAATTTTCCATCTTTTTCTTTTATTTCCTTGAACATATTAATCAGTTTCTTACAGTCTATGGCTGATAAAGCCAATGTATGGATCACCTGTGGAATCTGTTTATGTTGCCCACTTTTTATTTCTTTCTTTCTTTTTCTCCCCTAGTCCTTTGGTCTTCTCTCCTACTGTGCTAGGCTGCCTTGGGGCCAGGTGTCACCTCAGGTTCCAGCAGTGACCACCCCTTGCTCAGAGAAACAGTCTAGAGTCTTTTCCTCGGCAGAGCATTGAGGTCAGCGCAGTGATGCTTCGAAGGGCAGGGACATGGCAGAGACCACAATGCACTTGTTTGGTGGGGCAGAATCTGTGGCTATTCTGATGGATAGGACAGGACAGCAAGGAGCGCTCTAGAAGGGGACGTGGGAGGGTGTGGAGGACCAGGGTGTGGGCTCCCCAGCCTGGGCCCCTCCGTAGTAACTGCCCACTCACCAGACTGGGAGTAGCACGGCACCAATCACTCTCCACCCCACCCTACTCCAGCTGGGAAAGACATCCTGGCTGTGCAAACGAACTTATGAGTCTAATTCCAAGAAGGCCGAGGAATTTGACAGGAAACAACACAAGCTAGTCGCCTCAGATCTCTGTCTGGGCTTGACGTGATTGGATCTGAAATAGCTACAGAGGGCCTCATTATCAAACGTTTTGAACCCACATGGACGCATACATGCTTGTGTGCACAAACAGGAAGGTTTAAGATGAGGCCACCAAGGGGTGAGGCCATACAGGCCTCCATGCAGAAACTGAGACCAAAGCTTCATTTCGAATCCGATCCCAGTGGAGAGTGTTTGACAGGCCCTGTCAGTCATACTCCGGCAGTCTGTGTCCACAGCCAAGAATCCTTCACCTCCATCCCCACTCTTCAACAGAACTATTCTTGGGAGCTGGAGGAGGCTCCAAGAGGCTGTTTTCAAGAGCACCTCTGCCAAGAGCATGTCTTGCCAGTCGCTTCCTGGCCCCAGCCCTCAGCTTGCCCAAGTCTGACATCACTTGTAACCCACCACCGCCACCCCCGGAATAAAGAGCCACCTCAGAGGCTGGGACCGCGGGCCTGGTCCCACTCCTTCCTGAGTATGTCTGCCTGACAACTCCCGGAGAGGCAGCATCCCGCCCAGCTGCATGCACAGCCCTCACTGCCCGGGGTGGCCTCACTGCCCCAGATCTCCTCTGCTGGGGCCTCCACCATTTGATATGGGAGAGAGGCACCACATCAGGTCTTGGGACCCCAAAGGCTGGGGGCTTCCAGCCTTCATCCACCCAGGGGCCTCACAGGGGGTCTTTCTTTTCATTGAGTCTGGGGTGAGTTCAGCTTTGGCACTGACGTGGACAGGAGTGTTGCCTCGTGGACTCAGGGGCCGAATCTAGCTGAGTTCCCCTCCCGGCCTGCTGCTTGCTGGCTCTGTGGCCTTAAGCAAGCTGCCTAACCTCAGTGTCCGCCTGTGTGAAGTGGAGACAGTTACCTCGTAGGTTATACCAGGATTAGTAAATTAGTTAATATGTGTTAATTTTCAGAACAATGCCTAGGACCTAAGGAGTGGTCAAAAAGTACCAGTGGGAGAGGGAATGAGGGGTTAGTGTTTACTGGGTATGGAGTTTCAGTTTGGGGAGACGAAATCAAGTTCTGGAGAGGGAGGGTGGTGATGGTCGCACAATAATGTGAATGTACTTAATGCCACCGAACTGTACACTTCAAATGGTTAAAATGGTAAATTTTATGTTATATATGTTAGCATAATTTGTAAAAAGGATCAGCTATGACTCTGACCTGACAGGGCCGACTCTAGGGTAGACCGGGCACCCTTGCCAGCTGGGAGGAGGGACAGCCTCCTCCTTCAGTGTGGAGTTTGGCTCCATGCTGGGCTCCAGCAGCTTCTCCTACCCAAGAGAATTAAACTCTGAAGTCCTCAAGAGGTTCCACCTGTGAACCTGGCTGCCTGGAGAGCCCGCTGAATTGCAAACAGTTAGACGCGCACACACACAGATACGCGCCCAGATTCAGAGAGGTGGGCGCACACAGAAACACGCCCGACGAGGCAGACGAGAAAGGACGAGGTGATAGAGTGGGAGCTTTGCTCTTTGGAGATGGTGCTCGAGCTGCTCCGGTAACACCCTGAGGGAAACTGGATGGGGCAGGGGCAGGGTCACCAAACACAGCCTCATCGCACTGTCCAGGTCTCGCGCAGGCTCTGCCCACACGCAGCGGCCTTCCTCTGCTCCGATCCGCTCCAAAACCTCCCCAGCCCTCCCATGCTCTAAGGCTCAGCTAACAGCCACCTCCTGAAGACGGCTTTCCTGGATCCTCCAGCTCCTGCTGGGCCCATTCTCTGCACTAAGGAGCAAAGCCTCAGTAGATTAATTAGTTCACGCTCAGCTATTGTTTACCAAGCGCTTTGTGTGTGTTAGTCGTGTCTCCTTCTTAAAGGTGGGGGCCGTAGCTTTTCTTCCCTGCATTCCTCTCCTTGCACACTGCCCCTAATTGCGCACACTTTCGCCTTTTAAAATTATGGCATGTTGATGAATTTTTAGAAACAAACAAATGTATAAGCTATTTCACATCAGCAACTCCCAAAGTATAGTCCATGAAACATCAGTTCCAGAGGATGTCAAGAGGTAGGTATTAGGAGACAAGAAGGTTCCATAGTCTAGTACATTTGGGAAACACTGAGTTAAGTAAAGCTAAACAGCTTTATCTATTACAGGACATGTCAGAGACTATGAAATGCAAACAATTATTTGAGTGGTGGGCTGGGGCCAGCCTTTACCGTTCAATGATGCAACTTTGGGAACTTGAACATGGCCATGATGAAAGTCGTATTTATACCACAGAAATCAGCAAACACTACAAATCCTGGCTTTGTTTTTGCTTTTTCAGAGAGCTGGTTTACCAGCGCATTACTGAATACCATTTCGGGAAGGGACTATGGCATGCAGAATTTCCTAATGTATTTGACCATAAAATTCCTTTATCATCTAGGGAAGCATCTTGGAGGAAGTAGTGTTCCACATACTTTGGGGAAAGTTGTCCTATGCAAAGATAACTTAAATATTAATAAATGCCATCGGAGATGAGTAGGAGGAACTTAGTCATTGAGCATCTACCATATGCCAAGCACAATGCCGGGTGCTTTGTGTGCATTACCTCACGTAATTCTCACAAAAACACTGGAAGAGGTACAAATATTGCCCACATTTTACAAAGGAGGAAACCAAAGATCAAAGAATTTTCCCAACTTCACACAGCCAGGAAGTAGCAGCACAAAGCCTATCTTAATCAGAGATTATAATGTCTAGTGGGGGAGGGTTTTTGCAGCAAGATTTAGGTAATCGTTTTAGAAGAGTTTGTTGAACAGCTCATAGGCAGGTCATGAGCTATACTTAAACTCCAATCATCTGGAGTGGCCAGACACGCTTCAAGAAAGCAACAGAAAGTTACTAAAAGTCTCATCTGGGCCACTGTCCTCAATCTTCTTCCTATTTGTCATCCGCCATTGGCTGACATTCCAGAATATGCCAGACTTTCAAATCTCCTGGGCACTTTTTAAAAATGCCAGTGGCTGAGCCCTACCCACTCTCCAAGGCAATTCAACCCCCAGCCAGGACTGAGAAGCACTGAAGTTGCTATCAAAGGGTCCTCAGAGACAAGCCAGAAAAGTCTCATTTTACAGATGGAGAAACTGAGGTTCGCAGAGGGGAAGTGACCTGTCCAGAGTCACTAAAACATTCAGTTGCAACATAAGACAAAATCCGCGTCTCTTGGTTCCTGTACGATGCCCTTTCCACTTTCCGTGAAGGGCTGTTAGACCTCACTGCCTAAACAGATGTGATTTCAATTGAAATCAAAACCCATTTTGGAGAACTGAGGCTTGGCTACTTCCCCCCCTTGGAAAAACTAACCTTATCAGCTAAGGCATTCAGGAAAAGATGCTCTTCCTTGCAAAGAGACCATTGTCCTGAGCTGCACGCAGAAATCAAGCCACATAGTTTTATGTCCCTTGTGCTCACATTGGAAGAATTCTCTTTTCTAGTCTCAAATAACTGGATTACTCCCCCAAAGGATTTGTGCAGCAGCATTTTATTTTCTGTGGTATGGTTTCCTTTGATGTTCATGCAGATTTTGGTACTCCCTGGAACATCTATTTGCTGGGACATGTTGTCAGGTCTGAGTGGAGGTCCAGCCCACCCAGACAAGGAGAGTCAAGAAAGCCCAAAGACAGGACCCCCATGATCTTCAAAAATAAGCCAGGGCCCACTGAAGTCTTGCATGAGAAGCAATGCAAGGCCCTGAAAGTGCTCTCTGCCATTGAGGCAGTGGGAGCAGAAATTTTAAAATGTAGGTGAAGCTTAAAACCCACAGAATGTTATCTACAAAGCCCACAGTGTTTATTATTGAGCACATAACTTTCTGGTGTAACCTTGAAGATGATTTGAATGCAGACATTATCTGGAGACAGAATGAGTTCATTTGATGTGCAGAATTATTGGCCATAAATCAGTTAAATGTTGGAGGTGGTCTATTGCAGTGGCTGGCTTTGATTTTAGAATAATTCATTCATTCATTCATCCATTCAATAAATAACTCCGAAACATCTGTTCTGGGTTTGGGGATATAGTGATAGATCCAAAAATAAAACAAAACAAAAAAAAGATGGTGGTGTCTCCACTCCCAAAGCTTAAAACCCATGGGGAGAGGAATGGGAAGAATCACATAATGAATGAAAAGAAAATGAATAAGGAACTATAGCAGCGGCGACACCCTGTGAAGAGAGTGAGCAGGTGGGAGTGATGGAGGCCAAGCCCAGGGGAAGAAACTTTGATATAAGAGTCACAGAAAGTTCCTCTGGGCTGCAGGGAAAACACGGGGAAGCACATCGTGGGTGGAGGAAACAGGGTATGTGAAGGCCCAGAGGCAGAACAGGGCTTCTTGGCTCCAGGAACTCAAAGAAGGCCAGTGGGGCTGAAGCCAAGTGAGAAAGGGCCAAAGGGAAGGGGATGGCGCTGGGCAGATCAGCAGAGGTCAAGCCCTCAAGGCCCTGGTGTCCTAAGTGCTGTGGGAAGCCACGGGAGGGTTTTGCGCAGACAAGCCCTGCCAGGTTTCCTGGGAAACACATCAGGACCCCAAATCACGTGTTCTTGTAAGCTATCCCCCCCTCGGGCTGACCACGAGAAGGGGCCAAACCACCTACGCTGCGGTGAATTCTCCTTCCCTGTCATCCATCAATGAACTCAGTCGATCAGCCAGTACCTGCTCCCCCGCAAAGCATTGTCCTCGACACTAGGAACACGGTGAGCAAGACACCCTAGACAAGTCCCAGGAAGCTTATAGCTAGCTCCTGGGGGAGCTGCTTGGGGGAAGACCAACAATAAAAATGAATCATATAATTTGAAATTGTGATAGGTTCTATACAGAGAATAAAACAGTAACCTGTGAAGAGTGCCTGGGGAGGTGGGCAGAGGAGGAAGCCACATTAGTTGAGACAGTCGTGTTGGGCTTCCCAAAGGAGCTGATATTTGAGCTGAAACCTGAATACCAAGAAGCCTCTGGCCATGGGAAAACTGAAGAGTGCTCCCAGCAGAAGAAAGACCAAGGGCAAAGGCAGCCTTGACGGAGAGGTCAAGGTGAAAAACTTCCCGCTCAGCTGCAGAGATGGGTTTAATCTTGGTGAGGTTGTTAGCCTGGGATTAAAAAGCCAGAAGGACCAAGAAGTAGGGCTGGTGCCCACGTGACCACAGTCAGGTCACCAGGCCAGAGTCCATGCCGGAAAGCAGAAGCAGGTTGCCAAGCTGAGGTCAGGAAGAGAAGGTACCGGATACCCCATCACAGCACCCAGAGAGTCTTGTCCTACACCTTGTTGTTCACCTGCCCCGGCCTATAGACTGACTGCTGGAATTCAGCATTTCCAAGAAGATGTTCAAAGTTGGTATAATTCAAGATATGCAAGCTCTAACAAAATTAGATGAGAAGTCCATTTAGGCCACTCAGGTTGGTTGGCAAGGATGAAGACGATGGGTGATAGATACCCAGGAGTTGAATAGGCCTCTTGGCTTGCAAGGAACCGAAATTCCTTCAAGTGGTAGCAAGTTGATGAAAAGCAAGGGGCATAGGGAATTATTTGAAGACTGTTGCAATGGAATCCAGAGAAGGAGAACAAGAAAGGCCTTGGGAAAAGCAGGAACGTTGAAAATTTTGCATCTCCATTAACACAACAGAGGCGCTCTGTGTGCCTGTTCCTCTCTCTGTCTCTTACAACCAGACCCTCTTACTCCCAGTGTCGTCTCCCCCATCGGCTGAAACTTTTTAGCCACTCTTTAGTTAATGAATTTTCAGGCCTGCATCCCACTGCTAACTGCTAAATTCTTTCCTCATTCCCAAAACAAATTCCAATCTGATTGGTTCAGATCGTCTCTTCATCCCAAATCATTACCCATCCTTGGGCCAGGTGTCCGCTCCTGGTCCCATCCTCTGCAGCAAAGCTCAGCACTGGAGAATGTGGGGCCCGTAACAATCCCAGCCACCCAGCTATCGCAGGCTGTGTAGGGTGACCAACCCGTCCCAGTCTGCCCAGGAGTTTCCTGGTTTTAAAACTGAAACTCTCATGCCCAAGGACCCCTCTTAGTCTTGGGCAACCTGGGACAGTTAGTCACCCTGTCGCTGTGGATGGGACTGTTCCCTTTGGAGATCTGGAAGGACAAGCAGAGTGAAGGGCGTCACAGCCAGCCAGGGTATAGAGGAATCGGAGTTTTCGTCCACTGACATGGGAACCAAAATTATTATGATCTTTCATGGGGGGAATATCTGGAAATTTGTAAGAAAAGTTAAAAAAAAAACGTTTGACTTAAAAACTCTTTGATAATTTATCCAAAATAATCAGTCCAGGGTGCAAAGATTCATATGCAAAGCCATTCATTGAAGCATTATTTGTCAAAGTAAAATAATGGGAGTAACCTAAATGACAACCAATAGAGGATTAGTGAAATAAACCAGTACATACCCAATGGATACTCTTCACCGATTAGGAATAATAATACGCCTTGCTAGATGTTGATATTGAACTTGCGTATGAGATAGTCTTAACAAAAAAAACAGGTGATAAAATAGCCCTTATAGAATGATCACGTTTATGTAAAAAGGAAAAAAATGATGCATTGAAGAGAGTTGTGGAAATATCCCACTGTGAGATTGGAGGTAATATTCATCTTTAAACTGTTTGGGTTTTTCTGAATGTTTTGTACTGAGCGATTATTACTTTCACATTTGGAATTTTTTCCATCTTTAAAAAAAAAAAAAAATCCTGGTCCAACAAACCTGGTGAAATAGTGTTTTCATTCAAAAAATATTTTTATTTTCCAGTTTCACTCTGATTCATTAATGTTAGGTTTGATTCAGTTTCCAACTGATCCACTTGGGTTTGTTTATATTTAAAAACAAAACAACTTTGATTCCATTTGAATTGCGTTCATAGAAAATTAATATTGGAGTTTGGTGCCGGATTCAGCCAGTCGAGCGGTTGGTTCCTATTCTTGGTTCATGGTTTGCTGCAGGTCAAACTCAGAATTCCTACAATAATCCTGAATAACTGGAATGAAGGCAGAGAGCGATTTGCAGCCTGAATTATCCAGAAAATTGCTGTCTCTCTCAGCCTGGAAGGGCCTGCAAGAGGTCATTGTCCCCAGGGCACAGGACGGAGCCACAGCTGGGAGGTTTCCAGGAGGCTCATTGGCCCTGACCGCAGTGTGGCCAGAGCCACGCTGCCCTGGGACCTTGGCCCCTCTGCACTCTTGACCTCTGCTTGCCACCACAAGACCGGAGCTGGCCCCACTTCCGTCATTGCTCAGCTGGGCCTGGGCTTTTTTCTCTTCCGTGCCAGGAAGGCCCATGCACGGTTCCCCCAGCAGCTCGATCTGGGCCGTGCAGCCTGCGGCGAAGCTCCTGCCTGCAGTCATCACTGGGCCAAGCCGCCCACGCCAGGAAACGGCTGGCTTGAGGGCCCCTCAGGTGATGACAAAGCTCCCCACCAACACCTGCATCTTGCTCCCTTTGAACAATGTGTAAGGCTGCCCCCTGGCTGTGTGGAGGACTTGGCGCCTTTCTCCTGGACCAGAGGGGACCCTGCCCGAGTTCCTGCCTCAGACAAGCTGCTTCTGTGGAGTGGCTGGGGCAGCCCTCTCTCCCCAAGCCACCGGGTTGGGTCCCCAAAGGTCTCTGGGAGGGCCCTGCCCTTTGAGGCTTTCCTAGAGACCATCTAAGGCTCTGCGGGAAAGGGAGATGGGTTTAGAACTGCATCTTTCTTAGGAAATGTCTACAACTGGACCTCAGTTTCCTTTTTTGTAAACGGGTATCAGAAAAGTGATCCTCCCTCCTGGGTCGACATTGCCTTACGGGAAATAACGTTCTGAAACTGCCCACTGCACCCTGCACCCTGGGATGCCGGCAGGAAGGGGCTGCCTCATCTGCAGACAATTTAAAAACCAGTATAAAGTTGACTAAAATCTGAGATGCTTTTTATTATCCCCACACGCCGCCATTTCTAAGCAATGCCAGTACTAAATCCTCTCCATCATCCACGTGGACCATTCCACTGCCTGCCACAGATTGCACACTCTGTTAGTGACGTAGATAGTGCTTTTTTATTATTAGATGGTATTAACAGTTATATAGACTTGGCTCTGGTCCATACACAACAATAATCCAGTTTTCATGTGTGAATGCTTAGCTGGAATGTCATGGGGAAATCCTGAGCAGATTATCTAATGGCTCTAAATTTTAGTTTCTCATCTGTGCTGCAGAGCGCTGACAAGTTACAGACATTCCCTCTCAATTCTCACACTAGCACTGTGAGGTAGGCACAGTTATGCCCATTTTACAGATGAGGAGACAGAGGCTTGGGCAGGTGATGTGAGCAGCCCGGAAGCATTGACGGAAATGAGAGACAGTGCCACCAAGCCCCTTCCCCATGGCCTGCTGTGGCACCCAGGACTCGTGTTTCCAAGATCATCAGGAGGCAATGGCCAAACCATTGCCACTTGGAGACAATTGGCACAGAGAGGAGAAGGGGGAAACGTTCCTATTTCATGCCAGGGACTCCCACTTGTCATCTCATTTGGGCCTCACAGAAGCCTCAAGAGGCAGATGCCATTATTCCCAGTTCACAGGAAGGGATATCGAGTCTCGGGAGGATAAAGTTTGCTTACCTGGAGGGACAGAGACAAATAAGAGGCAGAACCAAAACTAAACCCTGGCCAAACTGAGCCACACACCCTGTGCCTGTTATCACCTGTGTGTTGTCACAGCTGTCCTGGTTAAAGGGATCCTTGCCGGCCTGGTCGGCTGGGGAGGGGGTGGGGACTCTGAGCGTCTGAGCAAAGAGTGTTTGGGAAAAGGAAGGCTGAGGCCCACGCTTCTCAGAATTGCTAGTGGTTCCAAGCTGAGGTCTAGGGGCGAAAGAGATGACTGAATTTTCCTTCATATGGCCTGGGGTTTTCCTGACTTACGCTGACATGAGTCCCTCATCAGGGACAAAAGATAATAGGACAGTATATTTAAAGTGTTGAAGTAGAAAATGACCAAATTAGAATTCTATATCCAACAAAAAGATCTTCCCGAAATTAAGAAAAAATAAAGATTTTTACACCGTCCCAAAGCTGGGATAATTCATTGCCATCCTTTTATATCTTCAACACCCACGGCTCCTGGGGCAGCTAAGAAACGTCTACATCCACTCACGGACCCTCTAAACTTGCACCATTTGAGATAAATTAGGACTGGGAACCTATACATTCCTTCCTTCATTCATTACCCATGAGGGGTTTTTATCAATATCATCATACCATTATTATTGTCATTAATATGCTTGAAGTAATATATGCTCATGCCAAAAATTCAAAAGATACTGAAGGAAGGACAGAAAAAAGTAAAAGTCACAGAAGGAGATCATCTTAACGGGTCAGTGAGCATTTAAATGTGGGGAGGATGATGGAAGACAGCAGGAGGAAGACGGTCTCTTGGGTAAGGGAGGCAGGAAGAAATGTCCAGCCCTCGGGGGAACGTCGGGGCTAGGGCAACAGGTGAAGGGTCAGCAGGGTTGAGATGAACAACTTGAGAACAGAGAGAAGCAGCAGGCCTGGACGAGGCGCAGAGCTCTCCTGGGGAAGAGGACAAAGAAAACGGTGGGGTGCACGAGAGAGACTGGCTGGAGACCAAAGGAGCCTCATCCCCAAAGGGCCCTAAGTCAATTTGATGGAAGTTAATGAGCTGCAAATTAATTCCTCTGACTCTCCCTTCTCAGGTCCCCCATCTGCTCCTCAGTTGCCCCCTCTCTTCCCCTTAGCCTCCCCTCTTCTGCCTCTGTTTGCCTCTTTCTGCCTGAAGAACTCCCTTTAACATTTCTTTTAGTGCAGATCTGCTGGCAATGAATTATCTCAGCTTTGGGGAGACGTAAAACTCTTTGTTTTTTCTTAATTTCTTAAAAATATTTTTGTTGGGTACAGAATTCTAATTTGACCATTTTCTACTTTAACACTTTAAATATATACTGTCCCACTGCCTTTTGGCATGCATAGTTTCCGATGAGAAGTCTGCTGTCATTCCTGTTTTTGTTCCTCTGTACTTAAGGTGTTGCCCCACCCCCCACTGCTTTGAAAATTTCCTTTTTCATTGGTTTTCTATAATTTGAATAAGTTCCTCAGTACGATTTTCTTTTTTTAAAATTTGATGTTCACTAAGCTTCTTGGGTTTAAAATTTCCACCAAATTTGGAAAAAATTTTTCATCAATTTTTTTCAAAAATCTTCCTGTACTCCCCTCTCTCCTTCTTGGACTCCAATTACACATATGTTAGCACTGTGTTTTTTTTTCCTTTTTCTTTTTCTGTACTGTATATTGAATAGATTCTATTGCTACAATTTCAAGTTGAGTAATCTTTTTTTCTGCAATATATAATCTGCTTTTGATCCCATTTAATGTATTTTTCATTTCAGATATTTTGTTTTTTCATCTCTAGAAGTTCCATGTGCATCCTTTTACATCTTCAACTTCTTTCTTCATCACATTTACATTTCCTTTATATCTTTGGACATATTTGTAAAACTTATAATATCTTTTTAATGGCCCTTGTCTACTAATTAGTCCATCTCTATAATTTTAAATCTGATTTCAGTGACTGATTTTTCTCCTGGTTATGTGTTATCCTTTTCTGCTTGTTTGCGTACCTGGTAAATTTTTACTGGATGCTGGATACTGTGAAATTTATGTCATTGGGTGCTGGATTTTGTTGTGTATATTTCAAGAGCATTAGATTTTGTTTTCATGAGCATTTATGTAACTTTGGATCAGCTTTAGCCTTTACAGGGTTTCTTTTAATATTTGTTATGACATATCCAAAGCAACTTTTATTTGGGGGCCAATATAGCATCATTACTAAGGTGTTACTCTTCTGAGGACTCTACCCACTACCTCTGAATTACAAGATTTCTCTGCTCTGCCTGTTGGGAACACAAACTATTCCCATCCTTATGTGAACAGTGGTAATTATTTGGCCTACTGCTTTCCAAGATACCCCACCCCCCACCCCAGAGTCATGGAGTTTCCTCTCATGCGTGCTCAGATCTGTTTTCAGCCAAAGACTCAAGGGGCAAGGGGACTTCCTTGAAGATCTTTGGAGTGTGTGTTCTCTCTCTCTGTCTATCTCTCTCTCTCTCTTTCTCTCTCTCTCTGCAGTTTCTTCTTCTGCAATATTCTGCCCCACAAATTCTAGCTGTCTCAGTATCCCCAAACTTCAATCTCTGTCTCCTTAACTCAGTGACACTTCCGGCTTCTACTTCATTCTCCCTCCCTGTAATACAATTTGGAAATTGGCCCCAAGCAGTGAGCTGAGGCATTAATAGGGCTCACCTTGTTTGTTTCCTTTCTCCTAGAGATCACAGTCCTGTGCAGCCTATTTTCCAGTGTCTAAACCCCATTGTTTTATATGTTTTTCCTGGTTTTCTACTTGTTTACTGAGGGAGGGAAATTTCTATAACAGCTAATCATTCACAGATGGAATCACAAGTCCTCATCAAGACTTTTTAAGCAAGAGTATGACTGAATCAAATGTGTGCTTAAAAAATTAGGGCTTATTACTCTGTGGAGAATGTATTGGAAGCAACAGTGGATTCTAGAAGACCAGTCCTGAGTCTGTTAAGGCAAGCAATTATGTTGACTTGCATTTGAGGAACCAGCAGTTAAGATGGGACAAATTGAAGCATATTTAAAATATGTTTAGAATTTACAGAACTCAGGAATTGCTTGGATGTGAGGGGTAAATGAGGGAGAGGTAGTTATAAAGGATGATTACTATGTCTGGAATGAGCAACTGAGTGATGGTGTCATTTACTGTAATAGAACAATGGGAATTTGGGGTGAAAGACCATGAATTCTGTTTTGAAGATATTATGTTATCTGAGAGATATCCAAGCAGTTGGGGTCGTGTAGGCTGCTGGTCTGGAGCTCAACAGAGAGATCTGGGCTGGTTCTGCTTAATATTATACAGTGTTTAAAGCTACAGGGGATAGATGAGATGCTTTTCATTTATGGCCTAAAAGCATGAGCCATACAAATGTTTGTCAAATCCCCTTAAATTGTGAGGTGTTAGAGGATACGCTTGATGGATCTTCTTTGTATCTTCCAAATGTGCCTGGCACCATGGTTGGCACACGATAGGTGCTTAGTGTTTGTAAGAGGGACAATGGCTGGTGAGGACTCCTTCCTTCACGTTTCTGAGTTTCCTGTTGCTTCCTTGTTGTCTAAAACATTGCCTTAAGTTTCATTGTTCTTGTTTGTTTTTCTGGTTCCAGGCAGACTTTTCAAATTAGCATGTTAGTCATCAGTGGAGGTTGTGACCCTCTCTTGTTTACAATAGGGCTGTGTCATGTCAACTCAGAGGTCCTATCCTGGAGCTGGAGTTGGGACCAGCTATGCAGGAGGCCACATCCCTTCCAAGGGGGCAGCTGTCCAAGGCTTGGGTTACTTGGGCAAAATCTCCAGGATTCCCAAAGGATATTTAATTCTGTGGAATTTCACTGACTTCACATGAGCTTAACACTCTCATAGTCTCCTTGATCAATCCCTGAGTTAACCCTGAACATTACCCAAAGGGGAGAAGAGTCCAGCCTGTTTTAAAAGATGAAGCATCTGAAAGCCTTGGAATTCAGAGACCTTATATGAAATTTCAGGCAGAAAAATTCAATTGTTAAAAAGAGCTTTGTACTAGAATCAAAGAACCCAATTTCTGGGCCTAAGATTCATTGTATAATATTGAGAAAACAACTTTCTTTCTCTGGTCCTGTTATCCCATCTTAAATGGAGAAGGTTGGACTAGATGACCTTGAAGTGCTCTTCCGTTTATCACATTCAGAGGAATTCTATGTGCAGCATGAGTCACCGGCCTTGCCTCAAGGTGCTTAAAAAAATCCTAGAATTGAAGTTGAAAGGGAACTGTCCTACTAAGACAGACATCCTATTTCCTACAAATGTGTTTGGATAGAATACTCTCTAGAATAGAAGCCCTCCAGATTAAAAACAAAAATACCATCTTGGACCTCATAACTAAAACAGCTTTCAGAAGTTTAGAACCTTATCTTGAAATGAATCTTACATATATTTTTAGTCTATCCTCATCTTTTGAAGGTCAATCAATGGGGTCCCAAGAGGTGATGTGACTTGCCCAAGGTCACATGGTGAGTGCATGGTGGAGCCTAACCCACCCCCTCTACACACATACCACCCTAAATCTCAGCAAAGCTGTTTCTCCACCACCCTCTCCCTTTTGGCACCACCTCCTGTCTCTGAAAGCTCTGCTGTCTCTGCAGTGGAACATTCCTGCACAGAGGGAATTAAAAGAGCAGGGGTGGAATGCTAAAGCTCCCTGCCCATTGGCAAGAGCATTTGCCCTGAACTGAGCCCAGCAGGCCTTGGCTCAAGGGAGTCCAATAGCCCATATGGAGCTCCGGGTTGTCCACACCCTGCCTTCCCCCAGGTAAAGCCCCCAAAACAAGTGCTCCATGGTGGGGGCACCGCTGATTGGGTATTGTCCTGGAGCCTTTCTGGGCCAGCTCTGTCAGTGTGCCCCGCCAAGCTCAATGGAGCCATTGGAGACCCAGGGCCAAGCTTTGTGTGAAGCCAGGCCAAGATTCAGAGTGTCCAGCGCCAAGGCTGAATGTCTGGTTCGGTGGAGAGTAAGAAGTCCAGATGTTTGTCTCCAGTCAACCTCTTAATGGCTTTCTGACCTTGGGCCTGGATGACCTGTTGGGGCCTCACAACCTTGCACAGATAAAATGAAGATAATGTGTCCCTCTGCCATCCCGGAGCACGTCCACTTAACCACATCTCATGTCACTGAGTACTCGCAGAAGTCTGATGTCCCATATCTTCCTCAAGTACAGAGAAGATAACTAATATTTACTTTCTATAGTTAGCTCTCAGTTATCTACCAAAGAGTGATATTAAGGGTATGGAAGCTCTAAAATTCTCTCAATAACAATGAGTTTTTCCAAACACGTTTACTAACAGCCTAAAGTGATCTGGGAGTTTTGCTAGGTACCAAGAATAACCAAACTAATAATGCACTATTATTGCCCTTAAAGGGCTTTTTAATGATGAAGAAAAACAAACAAGGATTATTCTTATTTTTAAACCACTGGCTTCTAAGGACAGTAGGTCCCACAAAAGAAAGGGTTGCCAAGTATTTGGGTTTGGAATATCTAGACAAGGCTGAATTGTTCTATGGAAAAAAGGGTGAGAGATTTTAGGGAGAGGATGAACAGGTGGGGAACGGAGTACGTATAAGCAGGCAGAATTGCGTGCTATATAAGAGAAGAGTGAAGGAGAAGCCCCAGTTAGCATCTCAGCCACAGAAACGGGGAGAAAGGCCATGTTAAACAGAGATCCGTGAAGTTATGTGATGTCAAATTCCTTCAGTCCTCCCCTTGAAGTCTTCAGTAAAATCTGCCATGTGAATTTTTTCTGAGGAATGTGCAGAGGTGCAGATCCTGTGTACCAGAGTGCTCGAGGCCAAAACAGGGCATATCAGTTATCTATCGCCAAATAACAATGGGTCACAAACAACCCCCAAACCTCCACGTACAACAAACAGTAAGTGTTTATCGCTTATGAATCTGGGGTCAGCTGGGCTTGGCTCTTCTGATAGTGACTGGTCTTGCTCACGTGGCTGGAGTCAGCCAGATGTCAGCTGATTTAGGATGGCCTTGACTGGGCGATCGGGGCATCTCAGCTCTGCTCCAGACATCTCTCTTGCTCCAGCAGGCTAGCTCAGGCATGCTCCCATGATGATGGCAGTTACGAGAGCTCGAGCAGAAACGTGCAAGTACTTGTTTAAGTCTATATTTGCTTCCAGTCTGTGTTTATATCCCACAGGCCAGAGTAAGTCAGATGACCAGACTCAGAATCAGTGAGTGGAAAAATATGCATTATCTGTTAGTGGACAGGGAATGACCGACGGCATTTCAGACGGTGGCTGTCCCATCAGCCTGAGGATACATGGAGCAGGGTCCCCATGTAGCACGATCAAGAAAGAAACCTCCTCTGTTTTAAGACATGAAATTGGGGAATGTGATACTTCGGTAAACCTAGCCAATCTAGCCCGTCGTTACTGATATAACCGTCTTATATCAATTGCTTATAATGTGCCAGGTATTATGTTAAGAACTGTGTGTACATTTGTCATTTATTCATTCAACAAATATCAAATGCCTCCTTCATGCCTAAGACTAAACTTAATTCATCTTCATAAAAGCCCAGCAGGACACATGTTATTATCTCAATGTCATAGATAACACTGAAGTGCAAATTGCTTAAATAATGCATCCAAAGTCATACAGCCAGTAAATGGCAGAGCAGGGTTTATATACGAGTCTGCTGGATTCCAGTGAGCATGCTCTTAGCTACTCCATTCTATTGTTTTCTATTAATGCTCCTTCCTGGGGACTGTCCACGTTAGAAAAGTAACTTGTCACAGTAAGTGGATTTTAATGTAGTGGCCCACTTAGGTCGAGGCATTTAAAGCAGGAGAGGGTCTCTCCTTGATCAGGCTCCTTCACATGTGTTTGAGCCACACCACAGCTCCACTTAATGTCCACGATTTTTAACACCAGCCGGAGTGATAGGGCACCTGGCATCCCTACCAGTGAGTTATGTTTCCCCGGACAGAGAGAGATTGTCTTTCCCCAGCATCAAATCTGACAGCCAAGCTGCAAAGAGGCATCTTGTTAAATGGTTTGACAGCAGGAAGCCCACTGAGCCACAGCCCAGGCTCCTAACTTCATTCAGGGGGTGGAGGACAAATCAGTGCCTGGAGGCAGGAGACACAGCCTTGAGCCAAACTCTAATGGGAAGGGAAAGTAGAGAAAAAGGAATGAAGCAGCCCCGATGGTCCCTCCTCTTAACTTTCTCCAACAGAGAGAAGAGAGAAGGGTTAGGAAGAATAAACAAGACTGAGGAAGGTGGGAAGGGGAGTGTCACCCTGGGGGAACAGGAATGCTTTCATTCTTTCATCTGAGAAACATTTATTGAACATCTACTCTGCGTCAGCCTTCATGCTGGGTGCTGGAAAATACAAAGTAGTTAAGGCAGGGTCCTCATTTAGAGGAGATCGTAGAGGCGTGGGAGAGACACACCTGCAGACAAGCTAAAAGGTGTTTACTGTACTCCCTTCCCTGAAACCCACTGAAAAGAATTAAAAAATGAAAATAGTAAAGAAAATTCCATCTTCAGTAAAACTAGAAAATGGTTATGGGCTCAAACGATTACCTGCTCACCAGAGTTCATTCCCGTCTTTCCATAGCAGAGAGGAGTGGGTAGGGAACCGCTGCCCAGGTAGGGACCACATTTCCCTGCCTCTCCTTTGCATGTGGTTGAGCCGTGTAACTAGTTCTCAGAGCTGGAATGTGAACAGATGTGATCTGTGCCACTTCTGGGCCAAAGTGGTTAAGAGGTGGGGTACCTTCTCTGCTCTCTCTCCCTGCTCTTACTCCAGTAGGATTCAGGGGACTCCAAGACCCCACAAAATAGAAGGAGCCCAGGCCTCGGGCTCACCATACGGCAGTCTGCCGTTACCAGGAGCATCTGCTTTGGGCTCTGACACAAGTGAGAAATGAACTTATATCATATTAACCATTGAAATTTAGAGGTGGGGCTGGTTGTTACAGAAGCTAATGTTACTCTGAATAAAACAGGTTAAAACCCATGTCTGCCACATTCAGTGAAGTTTGGACTCCATCAAAGGAAGATAGAAAGAGAAGTCATGTATGTTGCCAGATTTCCTTGAAAGTAAGAGAAAGGATCCGTAAATGCTGAATAAATAATCATTTGTTGGTGAGAAAAGGAGTAGAGATGTGGGTGGGCCGTGGGAGAGTGAGGTTCCCTGTAGTGACTCAGCTATAAGGTAAAGGAGCAAGGGAGACAAGGCCATGAATAGGAAGCACTATGTGGATAGTGCTAGTATTATGATTTCCAACCCTGACTCCTGTTGCTTAAATGTCTTAGAATTGAGGTGGAAGAGAGTGGGAAGCAACAACCAGACTTGTACCTTATACCAGAAGAGATGCATAAATATTAAGTGACCAATTAGAGGACCTTTGAGCTATGTGCCTTTCTTGAGACCCACACTGACCTCATACCCAGGGAATGCTTCAAAACGTGGGGGAGATGTGCCCCCATGACAGAACATAATTGATAACACATTATCAAGAAATTCAAGGGGAGCCAGCTCACTCCCCCATCCCATCCCATTATACCCCTGAAAAAATAACAATCCACAGGAAAAAAATTTCCAAAGTGAAACTTCAAATGAGCTTACAGGATCCAACATCCAGAAAAAAATTGGAAATAATAATGAAAACCAGTATAGAGGAAAACAATTAGCATCAGTAAGATGTGGAATTTATTCAATTCAATTGAGAGCAGAGTTAGTGATATAGAAATTTTTTTAAATGAGACACAAGGTAAAATAATAAAAGACAATAAAATAAAACAGTGAGAAGCAATACTTGTGAAATACAAAGGAGATTCAAATACACATGCTGGAAACTCCTGAAGAAAAGAATAGGACAATGGGACAGAAACATATTCAAAGATACTATAGAAGAAAACTTTTCTGAACTAAAGAAATGCCTGACTCCACAGAATAAAAAATGGCCTTAGACAGGTATATTAAAAATCTAGACTTCCCCACTATGCAATTTATCCATGTAACAAAACCGTTTGCAACCCCTAAATCTATTTTTAATAGCCTTAATATATCATGGAACTCTGATGGAGAATATTCAGACAGTAAAATCAGGAAACATTCCAAAGGAAAAATCAGGCTGGCTTCCAACTTCTCTTTATCCTATAGTGTCAAAAGACATGGTAGCAACAGGTACAAAATTCTGAAGGTAATAAGTACACCCTCAAATTTGATTGCCAGTCTGGTTGTTCATGTATAAGAGTAGCAGAAAATCCTGGTACGGTGGCTCACACCTGTAATCCCATCAATTTGAGAGGCTGAGGCTGGAGGATCACTTGGTGCCAGGAGTTCAAGACCAGCCTGGGCAACATAGCAAAACCTCAGCTCTACAAAAAGGTAAGAAAATTAGCTGGACATGGTAGCATGTGCCTGTAATCCCACCTACTAGGAAGGCTAAGATGGGAGGACCTTTGAGCCCAGGAGTTAGAGGCTGCAGTGAACTAAATCATACCCCTGCACTCCAGCCTGGGCAACAGAGTGAGACCCTGTCTTTAAAACAAAACAAAACAAAACAAAAAACAAAAAAGCAGCAGAGAGACATTCACCAACAGAGACTCAGAAAAAATAGCACGTAGCATACATATAGCCCCCAGGATGAGGGTGCAGACTCGACAATAAAATCTAGTTCCGCAAAGGACATATCAAAATCATCAGTTTAGGAATGGGAAAGTTATGAAATGCAAGAGTTTATGGTAAACATTATATTTAGATACAGAACTAATGCTAAACAGCTGTGAGATTATGGTTACGGAACAGAATGTCAATGTTCTAAACCACAACAGTAGAAAAAGAAATGGCTTAACCAAGAGCAGTGGTGGGGACAGGGGTGTGGGGGAGGCATACGTGCCCCAATTTCTACATCATTCTTAGTGGAAAGTCTGTGGATATAGAGTAAAATTGGTAAATCAAGAAATAGATGTTTAAGTATACTATTTAAAGTATAAGAGCAACCAATGCAAGGAAGAAAACCAGACCATAAACTTCCTAAACCATCAGAAGGAGAGAAGAGAAACAAAAGAAGCCTCACAAACAAAACAAAAGAAAAAAAAAACAGAAATAAACAGCAAAAGTATAGCAAAAAATAGAAAACAAAGTAAATATTTTAAAAAAAAAGAGGATAAAATAAGATGACAGATTTAGGACAAACATACCCGGCAGAGCATAAATGTAAACAGAATGTACTTTTTTATGAAATAAAGATGTCCAATAAGTGAAAAGTACAAGTTGTAGAAAAATAACTTTATATTACCCCAGTTGGGTCAAACAATATTGCATGGAAAATTCCAGAAATAAACAGTTCATTAGTTTTAAATTGCATGCTGATCTGAGTAGCGTGATGAAATCTCGTTCTGTTCCGCTCCGTCCCACATGGGATGTGAACCGTCCCTTTGTCCAGCATACGCACGCTATGGATGCCACCTGCCCTCAGTCCCTCGGTGGCTGCCTCAGTTACCAGGTCAGCCGCTGCCGGAACACAGTGCTCACACTGAAGTCACCCTTATTCTACTGCATAATGGCGCCAAATCACAAGAGTAGCGATGCTGGCATATTGTTATAATTGTTCTATTTTATTAGTAGTTATTATCATTAATCTCATACTCCATCTGATTTATCAATTAAACTTTATCATAGGTATGTGTGTAGTACCCCCTCAAGTAAGGGGGGATTACTATACATGCAAACATCCTTATATATGCTTATTCATACATAGAAATTTCTGGAAGCCCTCCAAAGAAATTGCTAATCGTGATTAGCTTTGGAGAATACTGCTGGAAGGATTGGAGGTGGAGAGGGATTTTATTCTTCACTTTATACTGTGAACATGTATTACATCTGTATTTTGAAATGTAACTTGAATATCAAGCATGCCTAATACAATATGAAAAATGCCACAGTGCAGAACATACGAAGGGCTTTGCGAGGTGGTGGGACAGGGAACTAATTATGCCTGAGGAAGTGAGGAAAGGCTTCAGAAAAGCGGGTGACACGTGAGCTGACCTTGAAGAGGCCTGCCGATTTTGCGCAGATCAAGCAGACAAGGCAGAGGCGATGGGGGCGGGAAGGTACGCGTGTCTTTCACAAGCGGTGAGTCGTCAGGGGTTGCAGCCCACGGTGTGCGTGTCGGGGTGTGTGTCGGGGGCTTGGGTCTGCGTGTGGCAGGGCCTGAACGCACGCTAATTGACAAGCTATGCTGGCATCTGAAAATGACACGGAAGGAAGAAAGGACGTTTCTGGGGGGAGGACCAAGGCTGGCCAGCAGGCCGGTAGGGGTGCAGAGGTGGACCTCAGGGTTTCCTCACCTCCCAGGCTGCCCTGCGCCCCCTCTGTTGGGGCAGGCAAGGGGTGTTGGCAGCAATTTCTGAATTGAAGGACCTACTAGTTCCTGTGTTTAGTCAAGGTGTAGACCATCTTTTTTTTTCGTTTTTCTTTTCTGTATCAATGACAAAAATGGCTGCACCAGCTCTAGAGTAACATCACTTCCCTGTTGCAGGGCTACCAATTATCCCACTCGTTTTCCTGTTTTTCCTCCAAATTCTCAAGAGAGATGATCCGATTGGCCAGCATGAGTCAAGGGTCTGGTCCGATTGGCTACAGCCACCCAGGGGCCCACTCCGTGGAGAGAGGTGAGGGATAGTTTCCAGAAAACATGGCGAGTGCTTAATGGTGTCTTCTAGACTCTGCCCGTGTGGGTGGGCATCCTGGCCGGCGGCTGCTTCGCTTCCTGTTTGCCCCTCTCTCTCCGCCCCCCTATGCTGGGCTCCCCGTCTCTCCTCTCAGCCCCCAGGCCAGCCCAAGGGCCCTGGGCAGCCTAGCCAAGCATTCCTCCCCCGGAACTGCTTTCGCCTCTCGTTCTCCTCCGGTCTGACGTGCTCCCGGCAAAGTCTCCCTATCCCAGTGTGACCCTCACTGGTTTCGCTGAGACGCCCCGAGATTACACGAGGGCAGAGGCGGACGTGTCCATGCAGAATGCAAACTCTGTGTCTCTTCTGTTAAGCAGGACCTTACCTAAACCTTTCCAGACACATGGGCACCAGGCTTCTTCTTAAAAGTCTCTCAGAAAAGAAAAGACTGCCAGTGTCCCTGGCTGTTCCTTCCCAGATTCACTCCCTGAGTGAGGTCTGTCCTCACAGCTAACCAGTAGCTCAAGAGTGTGACCAGCTACCTCTAGCTCAGCCTTCGTGGGTGGCGTCCTCCCGGCCAGTCTGACAAGCACGACAACGTCCTGGCAATTGTTTTCTTCCTGGTTTTGACGCAAGCTGTGTTGATGTGCCACGGAGTCCGGAGTATAGAAAAAGGGACAGACGCCCCAGCGAGGCCATCGCTCAGTCTCTGTGACAGTGCATAGGAGTGACGTTCTAGAGGAGAACAAAAGGGAGGCAATCCTGGACTGAGGAGGCAAGCATTAGATGAGGGGCCAGTTCCTCAAACGCATCACCAAGCTCTGTCTTCATTGCCACGTTGGCTTCTCCGACAGCCCGAGCCCACATCCTCCCCACCCGGTGGGGCTCAAATTCAGGGCCACCTGTCTCTCCCATGAGTCCAGCCTTCTGCCTCTGGAGTGTTGTGCCTCTCTCTCCCCTTTGCAGGGGGCAGATGTTAATACCTGAGCACGCCCACCATTACCTGCCTGACACACCTGGGACAGTGCAGACGGCAAACTGGGGACATCGGGAGCTGGAGGGAGCCCGTGAGTGCAGGAGGAGGGGGTGGAGCTGCTGTTCCCGTGTGAGTGACTGACACCAGCTAAAGTCAGCACAGCTGCCTCAGGTCCATCTGAGCCTCAGGAAGCCCAAAGCAGTGAGAAGGAGGTCAGAGGAGGTTGGCATGGGAAAAAGCCACGGGCTTTGTGACTGTCTTAGTCCGTTTGGGCTGCTGTAACAAAAATACCATAGGCTGGGAGGCTTGAACAGCACACATCTATTTCTCACAGTTCTGGAAGCCGGGCAGTCCAAGATCAAGGTGCCAGCAGATTTGGTGTCTGGTGAGGGCCTGCTTCCTGGTTCCTAGATGGCAACATCTTGCTGTGTCCTCACATGGTGGGAGGGGCAAGGGAGCTCCCTTGGGCCTCTTTGATAAGGGCACTGATCCCATTCCTGAGGGCTCCACCCTCATGATCCAATCACACCCCCAAAGCCCCACTGCCTAATACCGTCGTATTAGTGGTTGGGATCTCAACAAATGATTATTGGGGGGCACACAAACATTCAGTCCACAGTGAGGACCAGACCGTCGAGCTCTCTCACCCATCCACTTGGCGACCTTGGACAAGTGACAGTGTCCGGGCTCTAGTCTCCTCACCTGTAAGAAAAGACTAAGAGTACTTGGTGCTCAGTAAAGAGTGGCTGCTGTGATTTTTGTTATTTAGGAAACCAAGAAAGTAGAATTCCGGTTCCTCCACCAAGGAGGTGCGCTGGAGCAAGCTCAGGAGCAGAGTAGCCCCCGTTCCTTCAGAGCAGAGATCAGTGGGCAGAATGAATGGCTTCCTGACTGTTAGCTCTAATCCTCAGCATACCCTGTGAGATGGGAATCATTGCTCCCATTTTACAGATGCAGCAACTGAGGCTCAGAGCAGATGAATAACCCACAGCCACCCAGCTAGTAGGCGGCAGAGCTGGGATTTGAACCAGGTCTGCCTGGCTCTAATGCCCAGAGGCCATTCGCTTCCACTCTTCACTTTCCACTCATACTGACACCCAGCAAGGGCTTACGCCGCCTTAGCCACTGCCCTCAATTGGACTTTACAGCTGCTTAATCGCACTAGAGACCCTCCATTCCCTAACCCATCTCTGTGATCTTCAACCCATCCACCAGCACCCACTACCCCTAGTCCTACCAAAATTTGGGGGAGGAAAGAAGATGACTTTTTTAAATTGCCTGTTATTTGCTGAGTGTTTCCACCACAAACCTCAAAAGATAGTTATCATTTATTCCAATTTTATAGGTAAGGACATTGAAGCTTGGGACCTCAGGTCAGTCATCCAGGGCCCTGGTGCTAACACAAGGAGAGCACATGTTTGAACCCAGCTTTGCTCACTCCCCGGCCTTGCCCCTGGCTGCCTCCCCCTGGACACCAGCCCAGGGATTTTACCCGCTGAGGACAGCTTCGGGACAGCCACCAGCACCGACAAACACAGCCGGCACGGGAGGCAAGAGGAGGCTCCCATCCAGCAAGGAAACCAGAAAAGAAGCATGGCTAGACAGCCCGGGTGGGGGGTTCAGGAGGAGTGGGGTGATGGAGGAGGGGGCTCTGCCCGAGGAGCAGGTGAAAAAAGCCTCCCTGAAACGCTGGGTTTGGAGATGTGGCCATGAAACGCGGGCTTCCATCCAAGCCTTGGGATTTAGGAGTTGTTTTCCAAATTCCTATCAGAAATCCCATAATTGAAAGGGATTGAAAGCAGGTCATTATGTCCCAAGCAGCAGACAGTGAGGATCAAGGGTTTTCAGGCTGCCCAGAGCCAGCCAACAAAGGGAAAAATATTTCTCTTTCCTCAGATATTAACCAAGCAACATTCCCCTGGGGCAAGACTTCCCGCCGCTGAAAAATATGTATGTTTACCAACTCTGAACCGGGAAGCAGAAGTTAATATCCACCGAGCCAGCAGAGCCGGGGGCACAGGACAGGGCGCCACGCGAGGACTCAGGGGTGGGGGTTTTACACTGTCATCTGTAACGAGGCCAGCACGGAAGCGGGGCTGAAGGCGCACTGGACTTTACAGTGGACGCAGGTGCACAGACGTAAGCGTCCGCTCAGCATCTTTGGAAAAGTATCTATCGAGTGCTGTCGTGTGCACTCTGACATCCACTGCGGGTGGAGAGGCTTGCACAAGACCAGCTCAGTCCTTGTCCTGGGGGTGCCCTGATGTCTCCAGGAGGCAGTGGATAGGAAACAAATACAAGCAGTTTCTTGCTGACCTATAAGTGCGCCGACTGCCATGAGGGAGAGTCACAGGATAACCTGACCTGGGAAAGGCTCCTCCAGAGGGTGGCATTTGGGCGGCGAGGATGACAGTAAAATCACAATAGCTGACACTCACATGGCACTTAGGGCGTAGACAGCACTGTCCTGAGACCTCCAGGATTCGTTGGAATCAACAAAAGGAAGACATGTGGAGAGAGAATTCCAGACACGTGGAAAGGATGGGGCAAGGCCCTTCGGAGGGGAGGAGAACAGCAGGTTAAAGGAATTGAAAGTAAGGGGGAGAGAGGCACAAGGTGAGGTCAAAGAGGGAGGTGGGGGCCAGGCAGGTTTTAAAACCAATAAGGGTTTTAAATGGCAGAGTGGCAGCACCAGAGGGTAGTTGGGAAGCTGCTGCAATGGATGCGGTGAGAGCTAACGGGGGCTTGGACTTAGTGGGTAGCAGTGGATAGAGAGAGAAACAGGATGGAGGTGAGATATATTTATTAATAAAAGGCAGACTTCATGGGTCTTTGCGCATGGTGGGTGCCAAGGATAACACCCAGGCTTCTGGCTTGGACACCTCGGGGGACGCTGGGGCCGGTTCCCTGAGATGGGGAAGCTGGAGGAGGGTGGAGGTGTGAGGGGGGGGCAGGGGAAGCCCCAGGTCAGTACGGGCAGCAAACAGCTGTGGTCTGAGAATCACAGCCCCTCTGCCCTAGTTCTGGCTCTGCTGATATTTCGTTGTGTGACCCTGGATTTCGCAACATCAAAATCAAATGGAACAGTTGGGCTAGACAATCTGCAACTATCCTTTGAGCTCTGAAGTCTTATGGCTCTCTAGAGGAGGTATTTCAAATGAGTAACTTGGGGCTAGATCCGGGCCACACGAGTATTTTATTTGACCCACACAGAGTTTATTCATTAGTAAATTCCCATCAAAATCCAAATTTCTGGCTTTTCTTGAAAAAAAGATCTGGAAGATGTGCAACACTCGATCTATATCAGATCCCTACGTGGCAAAGTTCGGAAGAGTTGAGTGGCAGCTGCCCCCTTGCAGGGTACAGACTCTGCCCCGCGCCAGGGACCTCGCACCCCCTTCCGCTCACGCACACGCCCTGCCTGGCCCCCGTCGAAGGCAACACTCTTTTTCTAGATAACGATAAGAGGGTAACTCAAATCATCAGCTTTCTCTCAAGCTTATCCGACCAATATTCACTAAATTATTCCTTTTCTGATTAAAAAGAAAAATGAAATTAGCATTACAAAAGCCTCTTGTGATTCCACTACCCAGAGAAAATCACCATTAAACTGGGGTGTGGTTTCTACTAGTTTTTGCTCGATAAAATTAGGATCATGTTAAATTTTTAACGATGCTTTTTTTCACTAATATTATAACTGGGACATTTTCCCATGCTACTAAAGATTCTTTGAAAACATGATTTGGAATGACTATACTTTGCTGAATAATTTATGTAATTATTCCACCATGATTTCTTAGATTTGTAGATGCATCTCGACTGTGATTATTTCTTACGACATCTTAGCAGTGGGGTGATGAGGTCCAGGGGAGTGTTGTGCAGTCGCGGTCGCTTAGCAACGAGGCTGTGAGGACACGTTCTGAGAACTGCATTGTTAGGAGAGCTCATCATCATGTCAACGGCACAGAGTGCACTCACGCAAACTAGATGGGAGAGCCCACGACACACCTAGGCTGTGTGGCGTAGCCCGTTGCTCCTGGGCCACGGACCTGTACGGCGTGTTACTGTCCCGAATATTGTAGGCAACTGTGACACGATGGGAGGTATTTGTGTATCTAAACATTGAAAAGGTACATTTAAGATACAGTATAAAAGATAACAAATAGTGCCCTTGTATGGGGCAGCTCCATTATAATCTTATGGGACCACATCGCGTATGCGGTTCATCGACTAAAACGTCATTTTGCGGCGCATGACGATATTTTTTAGGCACTTGGAAACTGTTGTCATATTGCCCTCCAGGAAGTTTTTTTCTTGTTTTCATCATTCACCTTGCCGATACTGGTTTTTATTATCTTAGAAAAACTCCCTCAGGAGCTTTACAGGTGGGGACACAGGAATCGCATGAGGAAACCCTGCTGTCAACAGAAATCATGCCTTGTGTTTGTACAGTACTTTAGAGCAGAGGTTGGCAAAGTTCTTTGGTGAAGTCCAGATGGTAAATAGAACAGGAAAATGCCCGTGACATAACGTTAGTTTGCTGCTTGCTGGCTGTAAAGTCTCTGTTGCAACTCCTCAACTCCACTGTTGTAGTGTAAAAGCAGTGGCAGATGACATGTAAACAACAGGGCGTGGCTGTGTTTCAATAAAACTTTATTTATAAAAAAAAGTCCGTGGGCCATATTTGGCCCATCAGCCATAGCTTGCTGATTCCTACTTTATCTCATTTCATCCTCCTAACAATCTTGAGAAGTAGGCAGAGCAGGAATGAGTGTGCCTGTTGCACAGATGGAAAAACTGAGGCCCAGAAAAACCAAGTAACTTTTTCACAGTCACCCAGCTAGTAATTGGAAGAGCTGGAACTTGAACCACATTTGCTGACTTCTGTTTTAGATCCGTCTTCATTGCATAATGAACCCCTTGTCATGCATGTGTGGCAATGACAGTTAAGTAGCAATGAATGCAAAAAATGTCCAAGGCATTTTGCCAAATGCTGAGTCTACTCGAGGGCTCAGAGTTCAGCAAAGGAATCATAATTCAGTGCCTTTAAATACAGGAAAGTGCGGCGTAAAGTACCTTGTGTCGTGAGGAGTTAGCGTTGATGGCAATGCTGGAGGATGTGGTTGCTCTTTCGGAGAAGAGCTTGGTGATGGTGGAAGGTAGCTGCATTAGTAAACTCTTTCAATTGAAAGTAACAGAAAACCCAACTCCAAGTAGTTAAGAGAAAAAGGAAATTCATTGGTTCCTGTGTCTCAGAGGTCTGGGGCAAAGGCTTCAGGCACAGCTGGATCCAGGGTCTGAAATGATACTATCAGGAAGCTGTCACTCTCTCCTCTCTCTGCTCTGCTTGTCCTTGCTTCATTCTTTAGATCAGCTCACTTTATGTGGTAGACAGGAAGGCCCCTGCTAGGCCCAATTGTGTTCAAAAGCAAGGGAGACCCACCTCCTGATGCCATGTTTCAACATGTCATAGAAGAACTCTGTCTGTTATGTGCCCACGACTGGACCAATCATGGTGCCCAGGGGCATGCAGCACTCTGATTCCATCACATTCCATGCTCCATTAGGATCACATTAGGTGGGGAAGGGGTTGTTCCCCTTAGGAATGAATAACAGTTGACCAAAAGACCACTAAAGCAGCAAAACAATAATTCGAAGAGATCTGCATTCACCCATTCACTGAGGGCCCCAGTAACAGCAGAGCCTAAGAATTCTCCCAGAGACTGCAGTGCTGTCTTGCTTGCTTGGGTTCTTCTAGGCTGTGAGGGAGAAGTGGAGAAGGGTATTGTTATGGGTTGAATTGTGTCTTCCCCACAAAGATATGTTGAAGTCCAAATGCTCGTATTTCTGACCCTTTGGAAATAGGGTCATTGCCGATGTCAATAGTTAAGATGAAGTCATGCTGGAGTAGGGTGGGCCTCTAATCCAACAGGACTGGTGTCCGTATAAGAAGACAGGCCCGTGAAAATGGAGACACAGAGAGAACATCACGCGATGACAGAGCAGAGACCGGAGTGATGCAGCTGCAAACCAAGGAACGCCATCGATTGCCAGCAAAGCCCCGGAAGCCAGGGAGGGGATGCTCCTACTAGAATGTGACTCTGCCAACAACTCGATGCCAGAATTGCAGCCTCCAGAGCTGTGAAACAATAGATCTCTGCTCTTTTAAACCACCGAATCTGCAGTGCGTTGCTGCAGCAGCCCATGGAAACTAACACAAGCATTCCGGGCAGAAGAAATGGCAGAAGGAAAGGCTGAGGGGGTGACAAGTGTGTCTATGGAGGCCTAGAGAGGACAGAGCTCCAAGAAGGAGGGGCTCGGTCGGCCCGGTCACCTGCCCCAGGAATGTGGAAAGCAACCAGGATGGAGACACGGCACATCAACAGCATCTCCCCCGCCAGGCGGAGCAGGACGGCAGTATCCACATGGCTGTGAATTACTCCACTGGCACGGCAGAGACAAGCTCACTTCATCAATGGTGCTATGAGTCACCATTCCGGCATTTTATTGGCTGACCTTCTTGCTCCCTGCCACCCCCTCACATCTACTTGTCTGCTCTTGTACAGATGACTTTCCAGCCTTTGGAGGAAAGACCCTAATATAGATATTTTCAAGGGTTTGGCACTTCCAGGAAAAGTGGCAACAGCTGCCTGGCGTCAGGTGCCCAATGCAAATGTTTATTCTTAATGGAATGTGTCACAGCCAGCCTCTCCAGGGCACCTCCCAAGGGCACATTTGCTCAACAATAGCACACAATGAACCTCGGGAGACCTCCACCTGGCTTCTCCAAGAGGCTTCTTCATGTGCCTGTAAAAGGGCGTGTGCCTACCTGCAGGCCAGGCATCTACCCTGTTAATGGGGAAACAGTATCGTGCAGAATGAACACCAAATGGTCAAAAGGTATGAAATAGAAACGCTTTCTTCTTTCTACGCAAGCCTTATTTGTGTTTAGCAATGTCAAACAACGTAACTCCAGTGTATGTGCTGGGGCTGATGAAGATCAGATATGGTCTGAAGAGGTGATATATATGCAAGCCTAGAACCCACTAGATGCTCAGTAATGCTATTCCCGTTCCCCTTGGCTTTCAGGACCTCACAGCCTAGAGTGGAAGAGTCACCCCATATCTAATGCCTGGGTTACTGCGGGCATCTCTGCACTGCTCTCCCCGACTCCTTTCTGGCCCCTTCTGCACAGTCTATTTATTCTCAACTCAGCAGCCAGAGGCTCCTTGCAAAATGTAAACCAGATCACGTCATTCCTCTGTTCAAGATCCTTAAAAAGTGCCCCGTCTTACAGCAAAAGCCAAAGTCCATGAGGCTCTGCACCCATTCCTTAATCTCTACACAATTGATATTTGGAGCTGGAGGATTCTTTTAAAGGGAGGGTGTCCTGTGTATTGTAGGATGTTTAGCAGTACCCCTGGCCTTTACCCACTAGACGCCAGTAGCATCCACCCCCCAGCCCCAAGAGGTGACAACCAAAAATGTCTCCAGACATTGCCAAATAGCCCCTGGGGTCAAAGTGGCCCCTGGTTGAGAGTCACCTCTCTACACCCTGCACATCCCCGTTACCTCTGGGACCTCACCTCCTGTATGCTCTCCCCCCTTCACCAGGCCACATCAGCCTTTCTGCGGTCCCTCGAACCTGCCAAGCAAGCACCCTCGGCAAAGCCTTTGTACCGGCTGCCTGCCTGGATGCTCTTTTCGCAGATTGTGTTCCCGAGATTCTTTCTTTAATCCCACGCGACTCTCTTCTGCACAGTCTATTTATTCTCAACACAGCAGCCAGAAGCTCCTTGCAAAATGTAAATCAGATCTGCCAACCCTCTGCTCAAACATCGCATCTCAACGTGGCTTCCTGACCACTATATTTGAAATTTTGTCCACCACCCCTTGTCCTCAGGACTCTCTATCCCCCTTACCCTGCTATTCTTTCCGTACTTTTATGACTTTCTAGTACTTCGTAACTTGTTTACTCTATTTATCCTTTTTGGCGTGTCTCGCCACTAACATATGACCTCTTAGTTTGCTACCTCCACTAACGTGTCCTGAGTGCTTGGAACAGTGCCTGGTGCGTAAGAGGTGCTCAATAGATGTTTGTTGAACAAAGCGACGTGCCGTTGAGAGTGGTGGATGGTGTCAGCAGCTGCAACAGCCCAAGGTGATGGAGAAAGAACAGTCTTCCCAACCAGGCATGCTGGGGTCCAGCTCGCCCTGGTCACACACTATCTGGGCACCTCAGTCTCTCTGAATCTTGGCTGTCTCATATGGTAAATGGGACAACATGCATGTACCATGGCTGTCGAGAAGATTAGAGGTCATGTAGGTGAGAGTAGGACGAATCCAAATACTCCAGGCACATAGGAGATGCTCAATCACTCATCGATTATTATGATCATTGTAACAAGTGCTAAGTGAAACACAAAAAGGATTGCATTGTGCTGAGCCCTGTAGGATGAGTGGAATTTAACAAGCGGAGACCTCTGGAGAAGGGGAGGAATCTCATTTTGCTGAGCTGCACAACTTTCTTCTGGAAAACAGGAGATATTTTGCCCAGCCCGTTTCTGGAACTTGGATATTTGATGCTAGCAGTGGCCTGGATATACGGAAGGAACCTCAAGGGAGAGGAAGAACTGAGTTTGGAAATCCTTTGATTCATGACTTTAGATGTTGACTTTGAAATACGCCACAGACATAAGAGAGAGGACACCGAATGGAGTTGAATTTGTAGCTTGGCACTGAAATTTACAACTTTGAACAAATGGGAAAATTTGAATCCAAAGGATGAAACCCATTAGCAAATTGAGTACCCAGAATTGCCTTCCGGGACAGGGAGTCAGCCTAGATCTAAGGAGGCTTTGTTGGGCAAAGCAGATAAACCAGTTGGCCAGTCTGTGCAAGCAGTGGTGTGAGAGTTGGCTAGATCCTGTCTGGTTTGACAAGGTGTACTGACCTGAAAGACACACTGAGCTAGGTGCTTTGGAATATCTGGGATACGGAAAAATTAGAGCAGGACCTCTGTCCGCAAGGAGTTTACACTCTGGTGGGAAAGTCAAACAAGGAAGAAACAAACTGCACTGTCAGGTAGAATTAAACTAGTGTGAGAATTCAAGCAGAGGCCAAGGGTCGTGGGAGCATTAAGAAGGGAGTGAATAAACCCAAATGTCTGTTGACAGATGAATGGATAAAGAAATGTGATATATGCACACAATGGAATATTAGCATTTAGAAAGAAGGAATCCGTGTCATTTGTTACAAGATGAGTGGATCTGGAAGGCATCATGCTAAGTAAAATAAGTCAGTTACAGAAGGACAAATACTGAATGATTCCCCTTTCCCCTCTCGAGGCATCTGAAATAGTGGAAGGAATGTAGCAGCACTTAGATTTCAAATAGAGAAAGAGGAGCAAAAAAGATCCAGGAAGAGAAGAAAATCCAGGAGAGGTGTCCTGTCGAACATGCTGAGAAGGAGCAGGCCCCTCGACTGAATCCAAACTGCACAGAAAAAATCCCCTTATTAAAAGGATTTAGGATTTGTTCTGTGAAGTTTGGATTCGGTCAAAGGCCACACTCAAGGATCCAGAAGGCCACATGTGGCCCCCCACCCCTGGCAGGGTTTTGCAAAAAAGTGTGCAGCTCCCGAGTAAGATGCTTCCGAAGGAAGAAGTAAATACAGGGAAGGTCTTTTGGTGACATGGGTGATCTTAGCAAGAGCATTTTCAGGGGGGCAGTGGGGACAAAGATGTGGTTAGAGCGCATTGTCCTGCCTGGGCTAATTGTTGAAGGATTTTGCCGGGTGCGGCTGGGGTGTCCTGTGTGATCCGACAGTCTACACCTGGAGAGAACCGGGAATAGATGGGAAAGAGAGAGAGGGCGCTTCCGAGAGCCCACAATGAGCTGCTGCTGGACTGGACTGGGCCGCAGGTGCCTGGATTCCCCTAGCCCACATTTCTCCAGCTTCCCCGTGCTTGACTCCCAGTAGACCCAAATTCAAAGCCGACCTCCTCTCTAGGACTGTGACTATTACAACACCAAATCTCACTCCAAACTTGGCCTCCAGTCTCCCCAGCTCGGACCAGTCCCTAAGGATGCCTACCCTATTGCCAAATCAAACCCTCACCCGACCACACCCGCTTTTCAGCTCCTGGGAACCTCTGCTTCCCTCTGGAGCCTCAGCTTCCTTGTGACACTCCGCCAGCACCGAGCCCCTGGTAGTTCCCCAGACGTGATTCCCATCTCCTTCCCTTTGACCGCGCTGTGTCTTCTGCAGGGAATCCCTGGCTCTGAATTCATAGCAACATATGTGCATATCTGTGTGTCTGCAGACAGACATGCACAAAAAAATACTTTTCCGCAGCTTGCATCATTTTGGTATGACTCCAATCCATTCCTTACAATGCTTTCAAAATATCCCTTTATATGATTGGGCCACAATTTATTCTGCCATTCCCCCACCCATGGGCATTCCCCTGCAGCCCTCCATGAACAACAGTGCAGAAAACAGTGCACACCTAGTATAGGTGTTTACATACTAGTGCATCTGGAAGGTTCCTCTTCCCCTAGCACGCTCCCACTCGGTGTTCAACATTCAGTTGAAGGATCGCTGCTTTTCAAAAAGTCATCATTGATTACCTAGAAAGAGTCAGTCCCTCCCTCCTTTATGCTCCCGCAATCCCACACGCTCACATCTCTGCTGTAGCATTTTGAGGGGTATGTCAAAATTCCTGGTAAGCTCCTTGTGGACTGGAACAGTGTTGTTCGTCTCTGAATCCCCTGAGTCTAGCATAGTGCCCGCCACATGCTATGTGTCCGATAGGTGTTTGTTGAATTAAATTTCAAAGAGTTTGGGCTTTGAAACAGACTAACTAGAGTGCGAATCAACCAGCCTCTGAGCTTCGTTTTCTCACCTGTCAAGGGAGGAATAGTCCCCAGCTGTGTCGGGTTGACGTACACATGGAGGAAGGGTGCAGTGAGGTCACGCGGAGCTCGCCGCAGGGGGCCTGGCAGGTGGGTGTTGTTTGAGGATGGGAGCTGTTGTGATTATTGTCGTCTGGAGAGGAGGCTGGGTTGAGACTTTGGGTTGGCACACGGCCTGTCCATGTACCTCCGGGCTTCTGTAGATAGGGAAACTCCCTGGGACACGCTGGCATTTCCCTGACAAATGTCCAGATAAACCTTGCTGGTGCCAAGCTGTCTGGGACCTGTTGCCTCTACCAAGCTCCTTCCAAATACCCTAGTCCTTCCCTGATGAGATGCCTGCCTGCCAGTCCCTGGGACACACCTTAGTGGGCAAGCACTGCAGACATCGCCTGCAGCCTCTCAGGTCAGCCATACTGCGCTGTGAAGGGGGAAGGCTTGATGGAAGGCAACCAGCATTTCTTTAGATACAGATGCAGCAAGGGTAGCGGCTGGGAAGGGCCCCTCAGGGGCGGTCTTGGGCTGCTGTCATCTGGGGCACCTGTCAGGTATTGGTCTCCCTCCTCAGAGTCCATTCTGGGGCCTTACGAGTGCCCTGGACCACTGCACAGGAAATTGATCGTACAATGACAGTTTGGATTACAGCTGAATGATGTCTTGAGGACAAAGGTTTCCTCCTAATGGACAATCCACCCGTGGTCCTAGTGCGGTGCGGCAGCAACCAGCAGGACACCTGGCCACGGATTTTGCTTCTGGCCACTCACAGAGCTCCTAGGGAAGGTGGCGCTCTGCCTCCGTCACCGGGTCCCTGTCTGTGATCTCGCCTCCCCCCTCCCCACTCACTAGCTTGGGGAGGTTTTCATCAAGTGTGCACTGAGAGCATAAGAACATAAGCAGGCAAGGGAGCCTGTCAGCCTTCACTGAGCTCAGCAGGCTTTTGGCTCAACACTCAGAAATGTGGCACCTTTGATTCCAGGTTCATGGTCACCTCCCTCCCCCAGAGCAGTGACTCATCTCTGTAGAGGATGCGCTTGAGCGCGAGAGAAGAAATGTATCACTCTAGGTCCAGGGTGGGATGCTGAATTGCACGAATTACTCTGTCTATAACATCTTCAACATCAGCCCAGCACACCAGACGCCAGCCTTCCTCCCAGAGGCCCCAGAGTCACTTCAGCCTAAGATGCCCTGTCCTAGGCAGCTGGACAACACTCCCAAGTCGCCACACTGTGACTCCAGGATTGAGCATGGCAGGCATCCGCTCCTGGCTCTGCCATCTCAGAGTCAGGCATGCTTTTGGAAATAGACTGAGCAGGAAACAGTGTCATGTTAGGTGAGGGTCTCCTGGTGTTTTGTCAGGTCTGGAAATAACATGATAAGACTTGCAGGTGGATGATAAATTAATAAACCGACATGACGATACTTCCAGCTGACTGTCCAGACAGGCTGGGGCTGAAGCAGAGTTCTCCAGCCCAGCTGGACCCTGACAAACCTGGAGGCCACCTGGGACAGCACAGGATTTTCTCTCTGCCCATCGTCTCTGTTTCAATCACGTATTTGTTTCCTCCATGAAATAGGAGCTCAGAATAGAGGGAAAGTGGCTGTAGAGTCAGAAAGACCTGAGTTCAGTCCCTGGCTTGGCTCATGTGAGCTGTGTGACCTGGGGCACCTCTCTTACCTCTCTGAGTGTCAGTTTCTGCAGGAGTCTACCATGATCATCAGAGGGCTATCCATAGGGTTCCGGTGATGATTAGGTGAAAGGATGTATATAAATCACCTATGAGTTTGGTACCTGGTGCACATTACTGTCTCAGTCCAAGCTAGTGGCGATAACCGTGCTGGTGACGACAATGAAACATTGGTATGAAGTCGTTGTCATGTGTGCACGTCCTTGTTTATCATCACACACCTATCTGGGCATCACCCCTCTTCTCTCCCTTCTAGTCACTCCCACCATCCTGGTCACCCTTTGATAAAAGGCAGTGAGGAAGCCAGAGTCACTTTGTGACATTTCTGTGACCTATCCAAGGGATCCAATGACTCCACTTCACTGATTGGAATGGTAGATCCCCCAACCCTGTATCTGTAACCACCATCATTTTTCCCACTCAACAGATATTTACTGTGCATCTCCCGTGTGGCAGGCCTCGTTCTAGCAACTGGCAGAACTGGCAGGCATTATCTCCAGCAACAATAGGCAGCAGCAGAAGCAAAGTCCCTCCCTGGGTGGCATGAACATTCTAGAGGGGAAGGCAGGTGACAAGCACGCAAGCCATGGTCCAGTCCAATCAGGACCATTATCTTTCCTGGAACATCCCTTGCACTGTCACCTCCCCCTCGCCCCGAGCCTGACTCCAGAACCATCCCTCAGGGACAGACGGGCTGCAGAGCTGGCTTCACCAGAGCTGGGAGGGCACCATTCACAGCTTGGAAAATCTCAGTCTCTATTAAGCCAGAAGCCTGGCATCACCTCTGACCCCTCTTTCTCCCTCTTCCTGGCTCCCCACGTGCGCCTCCTGCACAGCGCTCACCGACACCGCCCACGCTCACGTCCTCGCCATCTCTCACCCGGTTTCGGCAACAGCCTCCCCGCCTGTGGTCTTATCCCCTTCGAGTCAGGCTGCCGTGGCGTAGCTAAAGCTCACGCCTGGTCGTGTTCAGTGTTCCTCGGGGCTCCCCTGCCCCCCCAGAAGAAAGTCCAAACTCCTCGGCACCATCCTGCACCGTCAGACCCAGGCTCGTGTCTCCAGCATCATGTCATTTCTCCTCAACTCACATATGGTGAAATCTTTAGCCATGTTGAATGCCTAGAACTCACCGCCTTTCTCTTGCCCCTAGGTCTCTGCACGTGCAATTCCTTCTGTCTAGAACAGCCGCCCCCAGCTCCTCTTCACCCGATTAATCCCAATTCTTCCCAAACTCACAGCTTAAATGTTGCTTCCTCCAGGAAGCCATCCCTGGTGCCCCAAGTCCTGGCGAGGCCACCAGCTGGGAACTCCATGGCTCCCAGCCCTCCTCTAGCATGGGGCTGTGTTGTATTTGTCTGTTGGCTCGTCTGTCCTCCCTACTACACAGGGAGCTTCTCAAAATCTCTTTTTTATTGGGCCTGGAACATAGAAGATAGACTTGGTCATTTCATCCATGTGCAGTGACAAAAAGGCCCACGCTTTGCATCAAAACCAATGGTGGGGAGGGTCCTACTCAGCCATGTTGGGCGGGCAACCCTTGACTCAGGTTGCTGGGTCCTTCTCTGGAAGGAGAAGCCACCTCCCTCTTCATTCCTGACACAGCACCCTATGAGTGGGGACCTCCCTTCTTTCCTCTCCCCCACCAGCTTTCGTGGAGCACCCCTCTTTTCAGAGCATGACCCTCCTTTGCCAAAGAACATCCTCACCCACCCTGAATCCCAAGAAACCTCATTCGTTTTGCTAAGCCAACTCTCTTTCCTTGGAGGAGGAAGAGGAGGGGTTCGGTTTTGTTTTTCCACATCAGACTCGCCATTGAGATCCCCTTTTTCCCACACCATATGGGGCCGTTGAAATGGGATCGGGCCCCGTCCTAACCAGGTGCCAGCCCTGGTAAGACAGCAGCCACTTCTCTCTGCCCACATCGGTGTCCGTGGCCAGCTAGCCTGTGTCCCGATGGGAGGGGACTCTCCACAAAGCTCTCTTTCTCTCACCGCTTCTGCATTGTATAGAATTCCCAGGGAGGGGCCGAGGTCTGGCTTCTTGACCAAGGCCAAAGAGCTCCCCAGGCCCCACCCAGTTTCCCAATGTGGGAACCACCCAGCCGGCTGCCTCCCCAGCTCGCAGGCCGCCGGGAGAAAGAAAGGGCTGTTGAGAGCGGCTCTGAGTTCCCACGCAGGAAGGTGCCAGCTCCAGACAGCGTGGCTTTGTGCTTGGGAGAATCTGTCTTCTCACCAGGCAGAGGGACGTAGTGTTCTGTGGAGGGATCGGAGGGACCAGCAAAGGATGGCCCGGCCGTCCCTGCCCCGAGCAGCAGACGGGCTGGAAGCACACACCTGCCCCGGGGGAGAAGACGCCTGACCCAGAACTTAGCTCTGGGAAAAGCTGTCCCTGGACTTCTCCAGGACAATCAGTTTCTCTCCAGCCCCACACATCCGAGTTTCTCTGCTTTAGTGACTGTTCATTGAGAAAATAGCTACAAACCAAAAGATACATACATCTTAATTTTATTCCTGATCTCTGTATATTTAAAGATGGATAGATAGATACTGTATCGATAGCCCCACAGATGGGCAAGATACTGTGTATTAATAGGGCAGCTCCACAGGGGTCTCGGGTTGTCCTTCGTCGTCCACGACGTCGTCCACGACCAGGGAAAGGACACACCTGCCGCCGGCGTGGCAGATGGGAAGGGGCGGCCGACAGTCTTAGACATTCGTTCAGACCTTCCTAATTATTACTTTTCTCTGAATCGACTGCTGCTGTTCTATTGAATTTAGGGCTCAAAGCCCTGGACAGTTCCCCATTTGGATAGAACCACGGGCATTTAGAACTTGAGAGGCACCTGAGAGCCTCCAACCCAGCAAACGCTGAGACACAGACGTGACTCGGGATCCAGTAAATGTGTGTGTGAGAGAGACTGAGCGTGTTTGTGTTGAGTGCATCGTGTGTGAGTGTGTGAATGAGGGTGTAAGTGTGCGTTTATGGGTGGGTGTGTGCGTCTGTGGTTGTGAGTAGGAGTGTGTGTGTGTGTGTGTGTGTGTGTGTGAGAGTGTGAGAGTGAGTGTGAGGGAGGTGTGTTTTTAGGGAATGGGAAGGAGATCAGGGAGACTCCTAGCACCCTAGTCAGTGCCTCGAGAACCTCTGTAAACTAAAAATCTTTGAAGACAATTGAGCTAATTCAAGCTAATTTAAGCTCATCGCTTGACGGATGTGGGAACTGTGCCCACCAAAGGAGATGTGCCAAATAGCTTTATGGTGCCAGGTCTAGAAACTGGGTCTCTTGACTTCCACCGGGCCCACTACACTTTGTTCCATTGCCAATAGAATTGTTCCCGCCGTTCCTGGACATCCGCAGGGGTCCCCTAGGGGTGTGCTGTCAGCTCCCCTGTTCAGGACCTCACCACTCCAAACACTCATCCACCACCTATTACAAAAATGACACGTGCTCATTGTTTAAAATTCGCCTACCCACATTCTGCAGGACAGCTCTTTTGCACAGCATGCTTCCTGGCAACGAATGACTGGTCTCCAGGGAGAGCAGCTGAGCCAAGGGGGGCCAATCAGAGCTCTTCCCTGAGAGCACCGACAACAGAATGGAGAAGGGGAGTCGCCCTTTCCAATGGCGAGAGCTGTAAGATGTGACACGTGCCCTGTGGAAGACTGAATCCAAAATACAGAGAAGTAAGGTCGAGAGACATAGAAGGTCCCTGTTTCCAGCTTCCTCTATGGATTTGCTGTAGCTTGAATTTTTAATTCTCCCTTGGATTTTGTGAACTGGAATGATCTCTTTTGTGCCTAAATTAAGTAAGTAGGGTCTCTTCCCCCTTATAACCTAAAGTCAAAATACAATAGTGTAACCATATGCCCTCAAACTTTTTGGCATCTACTTTTCAAATCTCTATTCTCCATTTTGTGAAATGTATTTTACTATAAAGATCACTGCATGTGAGGGAGATATATTAAATTCTAATTTCTATATTGGGAACAAGAGAACTTAGAATCATATAAGTTAGAAACAAAGGTGAAAATAAAAGAAGTTTTATTACTAATTCTAAGATATTTCTGAGAAACCATAATGATGTATATTAGTATGAGCAACAGAGACTCAATATTCCTCAAATACGATAAAATCTTAATTTTCCTGTGCAGTGAAGTCCAGAGCTAGTATGATGGCTCTGCTCCATGAAGACCTCAGGAACTCAAGTTCCTTCTAGTCTGCTGCCTTCATTCCATTCTCAGTTTTCTTGTCTGCAAGTACAGATGTTGCTGTACCTGCCTCATGGTCCAAGATGGCTGCTCCAGTCCCTGCCATCACATCTGCCTTTCAGCCAGCAGAAAGGAAGAAAGGATGAAGAAGAAGGGGGAAAGGTGCATGTCAGCTCCCCCTTAAGGAAGTTTCCCAAAACTTGTCTTATGATGCTTCCACTTAAATCTCACTTGCCAGAGTACAGTCACGTGGCCACATCTAATTTTAAAGGAATCTGGAAAATATTGCCTTGACTCTGGGCAACCATGTGTACAACTACAAATTAGGAATTCTCTAACCCTGGAAGAAAGGGAGAATGGATATTAAAGAACAATGCCCGCCATTATTATTATCGGTATTATTTTTACTTTTAACAGTTCCGCCATCTTTCTAGTGGTTACCTCACCTGTTGCAAGTAGAGAGAGTGGTTCTCTCACAGTGCTTCTCCTTTCCTTTCTGTCTTCTTTGCGTACAACTGGTGTTTATGACTCTGAACTACAGAAGTGGTTTGTGGAGCTGGGGAGAGTAGAATGAACCTCCCTTGGAGGCTGGGGACCAACGGATCTGTCAGAGAATTCTAGAACAGAGTTTTCAGTTTTTCTCTTCCCCCAAAGATTTTTAGCCCTAACCTTCCCCCTCCTGCTGGCTCATAAAAAATGACAAGCTAGAACTCTCCCCCCACACACTACTCCCAGCCCTGTTTTGTTAGAGAAATATCTCCTGATAGGACCTTTACAAGGACAAGTCTGATCCACTCGGTATTCAATTATTCATTCAACACACAGTTTTTGAAGGCAGAAGGGAGGTGGTTAAAGGACTAGCCCTAGAGTCTAAGAACCCAGTTTCACATCCCAGAGCTACAAGCCTGGGGAAATTATTTAACTTGTCTATGACTCAGTTTCCTTATCTGCAAAATGTAGATTTCCATAGCTGCCTCGTAGGATTTTTGAGAGAGTATAAAAGGTAATCAGGTCAGGCATACAATAGTAAGAGCCTAACAAATGCCAGCTATTTTTAGTAAGTGTTTACTGTGTTCCAGGGCTCTGCTAAAAGTGTGACAAATACAAGGCAAGTCTGTGAAGTCACGTGGCTCCCGGACTCACAGGGCACCACGAGCTGGGGGACAGACGATGGCATCTGAACCCAGGGCCTTCCCTCGGGCAGGGGCAGACCCTGGGGAGCAGACAGAGGGCCAGTGCGAGGCTAGAAGCCAGCCTCCCCTCCCCTCCCTGCCCTCATCCCCAAGTAGACTCACCTGGAGCATGTGTGTGCCGTGCATCGTGTGTGGGCGCACGGCTCTAAGCTCAGCCTCCTCCTTTACGTGGGTTTCACAAGGGACTCCGGCCTCCTTGAAATACCTACACCCAACAACAACAACAAAGGAAGGAGCAAGGACAGGAGGGAGGGAGGAGGGGAAACAAAACCAATTGCCATGTTCATTGAAAAGATAATTTAACAATTTATCATCCACAATTTCTTCTTAACGCTTCTAAGCAATTGTTTATTTAAGAACAAATAATTTAGACTCTTGGTGTGTACTTTATATTTCTGCATCTGCGAGGCGATTTCTCAGACGTTTATCTCATTCCTCGTTATAAAAGTGTGCGTGTGTAAAACTCAAGCTCTGCAAAGGAGTATAAGAAACAAACGCCACGTGCACGCACCTGGCGGAGTCCCATCAAACACGTATTGCATGTGCGCAGAGGAAACGCGCACGGCCGTGAGACAGAGATGGCCCCTCCTGCCTTTCCCAGCAGACACGGAGTCCAGAGGAGGCCCGAGAAGAGGGCGCGGGCCGGCCTGCCATTCCCCAGGAACTGATGCCCACTGGGGAACGTTCTCGCCCTTACAACACAGTGCATATTCTTCATGCAGGGCCCCAAAACGCGGCCGAATCATTGCTTTATCCGGTGCTCCCTGGAAACACCAGAAATGTGTTCTAGTGTTGGAGGAAAACACTGAGAGACGGTGGAGCTTTATACCATCT
>CAUYSK010064467.1:0-12188 GCA_963575035.1 Avahi laniger | reverse complement strand
CATTGTATACATATACCAAATTTTAATAATCCACTCATGGATTGACAGGCACTTGGGTTGTTTCCACATCCTTGCAATAGTGAATTGTGCTGCCATAAGCATTTGGGTGCAGATGTCTTTATTGTAGAATGTCTTTTGCTCTTTTGGGTAGATGCCTAATAGTGCTATTGCTGGATTGAATGGTATCTCTACTTTTAGCTCTTTGAAGTATCTCCAAATTCTTTTCCACAGAGGTTGCACTAATTTGGAGTCCCACCAGCAGTGTAAGAGTGTTCCTGTCTCTCCACATCCTCATCAGCATTTGTTGTTTTGGGATTTTTTTTAATAGAGGCCAATCTCACTGGGGTTAGGTGATATCTCATTGTGGTTTTGATTTGCATTTCTCTAATGATTAGAGATGTTGAGCATTTTTTTAGGTTCGCTGGCCATTATTCTGTCTTCTTTTGAAAAGTTTCTGTTCATTTCCTTTGTGCATTTATTGATGGGATTGTTTGATTTTCTCTTGTTAATTTTTTTAAGTTCTAGATAGATTCTTGTGATTCCCTTTTAAAAAGCTTTTTTTCTTTAAATATTTTATGTTTTAAGAATGGCACATGTTTTTTTTTTTTTTTCCGGTTTTCTTTTTTGTACCAATTTGCAGAAGTCAAAATAGAAGACACTTTTATCCAGAATGAGATCAGGTAACTGATATAAACCAAAGGTCATGTCAGATAACTTACCAATGTAAGCTAAACACTAAACACTCACGTACAATGAAAATTCAGCTAGTGAGAATCACGTAGCCTTTCTCTTTATGTGATATTACAAAGAAACAAATGGAATGTGAAGGTTAAATCAACAGCTTCAAAGTATAGAAAACTGCTAAGTATTTGTAACCCTTCAACATATATGTGTTGAATAAATCCTATTTCTATATGATTATTTCATCATTCAGATCTATATCATTTTACAAATGAACACAGAAGAAATGAAACCTATCAGAAAAGCACTGTATTAAAAATACTCTAATGATGGGAAAAACGACATCCTTGTTATATTATTAGTATATACATAATTTTAGCCTGAGATTCTCACAGACAGGAATCTAAGGCCTAGATAAGGTGCCCTCCCACTCTCTGCCTCCAAATGGCAAGTGATTCTTTGATAAAGGTAGAGAAGAAGCACTGTATAAATGAGAGAAAATGTAGAAAAACACACCATGAACAAAATTTCCCTACTTCTCATTAATTAATCCACAAACATCTACATTTAAAATAGTTGTCAACATGTAATTAAAATCTTGATTCATGGAATATCCAAGAATGTACTGAGAAGGCTTTTCTGTTCTTCCCTTCCTGTTGCAGTGACAACAAGCTGTTTCTATATGTCCCACTTTCTGACAATAATTGTAATAAAAGCTATAAAATTTAGTAGTTTGTTTTATTTTTTAACCCAAATGTGTTTTGGGTTTTAACCCAAATTTTCATTCTATAAATTAATTCACTGTTCAAGCACATTTTATGACAATCAACCATTGAGATACAAAAATCTTGTAATGTAGCACCTTCTTGTTGTATATTCTTCCAACCTATAATTAAAACTGGATTGACTTTTAATCTATAAAATAACATGTCTTTTAACTTTTAAGATTAGTGCATTGTCAATGAATTTTAAAGCATAAACTCTCTTTACTTAAGAACAAATATTTTGAGGTTTTATCAATTTTTGCTGGTTAAACTGAATTTATTTTGATTGAATTTCTTGCAATAATATTTCTTTACATTATCTAAATTGTGGTTGCAATGTGTACAACTATCAATCACATCATAGTGTATTTTAAGCCTACAAAATACAGTCACCACATGAGCAAGAAGATATAGTTAAACTGGCTGAGGCGACATGTCAGAAACAAAAGATGACAAAGTCTGTAAATTAGAGTCATTTTTTAACAGTGATAAACATCTATTAAATGCCTAAATTCTCTCTTCTGTGTCTGTAAGATAACTGTTTTAAGGGGTGGGATAGGAAACTATTTTTGACATAGAATATATAAATGCTTTAAACTTTATACTTTTATAGTATGCTTTCTACTCTAAGGATTATGTATATACAGCATGGTTTTGACAATATTTAAAGATGTCTCTTCTTCACAGCAATAGACACTATCAGAGAAAGAAATATAACTAACAACTACTAATGCATGCTATTTATACTAGAAGAATGATATTTGGGTGAGATATCATAAAAGGAGTGAACCACAGTATGCTTTCTACTGTCTTATTTATAACAGAACTTTAAAGTGTATGAACTTCCAGAAGTAACCAAGCATGGTATTTTCCTTTAAATTTTTTCTTTTATTGAATTATTCAGCTATCCTCAGAAGCACTAGCATGGAGGTCTGTTTCAGCAAGTAGCTGATCAGCCAGTTGATTAAAAAACAGATTGTGATCTTTCTCTGAGCCATTATTTCCAATGGCACACCGTTTTCTTTTGTTTAAAGGCATTTTTTAAAAAGCCCAGTAACTTCCCAAAAACATGTCCCAGGAGAAAGCAAGGACCAAAGATCCTCAGGAAGGTTCACTGTTAGAGACCATGAAACATTTTGGAAAGGGACTTGGTGGAAGTTTATTTCCTCTTTGGTCCTTTAAAACTTTTCTCCCAACTGTACAATATACATCAGTGTACAGCTACTGCAGAGGAGCCTTTTTCCCTGAAAACAGACAGTAATCACATCATTAGAGGAGAAGATTGAGTGTGTGTGTAATTTTATAGGTATTATATTTTTACATATTTTTAATATATAGAAGAAAAGTAAAAGGACAAGGAAGCTAGCTGGGTCACATGTTTTTGAACAAGATTTCTTCCCCCTTATACTTTGGGTCAGTTTGAAGTTTAAATTTTCATCCAGTTGAAAAATATTAGTTTGATATTTTTATCTTTAGAATTGATTTAGGTAAACAGGTAGGATTTCAATATTAGGAGATTCACTCCTCAAGTTGCTGGCCTTTTCTATACAATGTATGTCATTTTAATCCAGGGGGTGACAGTCTAGAATTGGAGAAGCTCTGTAATCTTCATTCATAGCTACCTTCCAACCACTGGCAATTGTCACTACTCCCATATCAGTTCTGGAATATGTGATATTAAGTAGGATGATGACAAGCACTACTTTCTTAGGATTCAAAAACTCTAAGGACTATGCGTATACAGCATGGTTTTGACAATATTTAATGATGTTTCTTCTCTACAGCATCAGAGAAAGAAATATGAATAATAACCACTAATGTAAGCTATTTATCCTAGAAGAATAATATTTGGGTGAGGTATTATAAAAAGAGTGAATTGCAATTATGAATGGATTTGATCATGGTAAAGAATTTGCATAATAACTTTCTTCCATTCAATTAAAATTTTGTTTAATTAAATAAATGGGCTTTATTCTAAGTAGATTGTTGTGCAGTAAGGAATAGTCAGTTCTATAACATCAACACAGAAAATGTTTACATGTCTGAGAAAAAGTGCCTACTATGTGTTTTCTGAAACTTAAAACTCTTAGAAATTGTTTGAGAAAGACTATTAGCCTCATTTTACATATGTAAAAACTGAAGTTGAGAGGTTGAGAAAATCACTGGCCTTCCAGAAAGAATCAGGAATTAAGCTCCTGGATGGCTTATTCCATCTCCAAACCTGGGGTGATAAGAAAACATAAAACTTCTCAACTAAGTAGTAGGAAATGGAGGAAAAAAAATAGTGCTGTCTTCATATCTTCAGGCAATAAAGCCATGCTATCTCTACTTGTTCTCAGAATATTTGTGAAAAGATTTACTCAAAATTTTCAAGAAATTTCAATGAAAGTTCAACTGGCTCAAAAATTTTTATCTCAGCACTAAATAATAAAAGTCTTAAAAAGTAATTTTTGAATCACATTGATATAGTAATGAAATCATTATGTTTACAGGCTGACTGGGTCTGAAACTAGGTATATTTTATGGATAGCAATACTTTTCACCAATCCCATAGAGCTAATCATAAAGTGTTAAGTTAACCTGACTTATGGCAAAATTCATTCAGGCTTCTGCTATGTAAAAAAGAAAAAGGTGCAAATCCAAGGAAAATTAGGGGTGAGCTAGAAATGGCCTTTATCTTTGAATTGTCTAATTTGTGTGAGTTATGCCTTCCACCATACTTTTCAGAAATATAGTTTTTTGAAGTGAATTGCTTTTTTGGCCAAGAAGATATAAATGAGTAGATGAATAAAGGAAAAATGAGGTACTGGGGAAGAATGAAGACTTTCCAATATATCTTCCATCTACCAGGTACCGCGTAGGTACTTATGTAGTTAACTGTTCTCCTAATCCTTAAAGCCATATCAAGATTTACTGTTTAATATTAAAGATGAAATAATACTTCAAGTTATACAAAATGTCATATATTGCAGGTATCATAATTACTGTCATTTAAACACATTGTAAATCAACCTTCTTGTTCCTGAGGTAGAGATTTAACTGCTGTGAGTTTAGGAGCTTCCTGTTTTTCCACTAAACCATCATTGTCTCTTATATTCTAAGAACTATCATATGAATCTCTCCAAAATAAAAAAGAACAAGGAATCACTGCTGCAGAGAAAATCCTCTGGAGATTTCTAACCAGTAAGATATTTTTATTTTCCCTATCTAAGGAATGATTAAAAAGACATAAATCTAACAATGATTTATTATAGTAGGAGTCAGCAAAACTTTCCTTAAAGGGCTAGATAGTGAATATTTTAGAATTTTGTTGGCTGCATAGTCTCTATCGCAAGTGCTAAACTCTATTGTTATCATGGAAAAACAGCTATAGATAACATGTAAACAATGGCATAGCTGGGATCTGAAGGAGCTCAGGAAATTTCACCCCAAAATATTACTTGTTGGAATAAAGAGCATTTTGAATTAATTGCCCTTAGAGAGCAACAGGCTTTGGAAAGGGCTTTCCCTCTATGGCATAAAACCAGAAGCACCCATCAAAAAAAAAAAAATGACTTCCCTTCCCCACCCTGTTATCTCAATATATTAAAGGAAAGATGACCAAGAATGAGACCAGACCTGGCTCAACCAATTTTAAAGATAATACCTGTCTCTCAGGTTAATTTGATTTCCAAAGAGAATCATTTACAAGTACATCTGTTTTCCCTAACCATTCTCCCAAGTATTTATTCATCCTCCCTAGCAAATGTTTATTGTCACCCAACAGAATTATCTATAGTCCTCATCATCCCTCCCCTCTAAAGTGAAGGTGCATAAACTTCTGGACCTCATTGGGAAATGGGGTAATCACTCTATGATTCTCCCCATGCCCAAGGTAAATAAATATCTTTCTGTTATCACTCTGCCTTATTGTGAGTTGATCTTTCAGCAAACCTTCCAGGCAAAGTGGAAGTTTCCCCTCTCCCCCATAGTTTGATATAGTCAGCAGAATCTTCCAAGCTGCCCTGCTTTCGTGAAAGCCACAGTGAGAAGAATTTGGAATCTGACAAAGTAAGATACCTCACTGATCAGTCAGACCTGACATCTCCCCACACCTGCCACAGTCTGCTGGTTAAAGTTCTGTGCTTGCACCACAATAGCCTAGGCTTGATTCCTAGGCAGGAAATACCGGTTTGATATTTATGTGACTTTTGCCATTTATTGATTCTTTTCACTTCTGCACACAGCTTTTGATTTCCTGTATTTTGTCATTGCATATAGAGCTTTTAGACATTTATGTATAAATGATCAGCTGCGAAGCTGGTACCCTAGAAAATATGACTAGATTGAAAAAAAATTGGGGTTACACCTTGTTTATAACTAGTGATACCTTTCTTTCTTTGAGCTGTTTTTGTGGCTTTTGTAGATCTTATAAAAACTGTTCTCCACCTCTTTGGAGACACCTCTTGCTTCCTTGACTAAGTTATAACCTTGCTTAAGGCTTATTGGTTTCACTTAAAAGAGTACTTTAGTTAAAAAGTGTCAAAGCAAAAATGTCAGCTGTTTTTCCCAGCTCACATCTGCTCCATTCATTGTCACTCCTCCCTACTCCTTCGTCTTTGTTGATCATAGAGTTTTGGCCAATCAAAGGTGGACATCTGTTCAAATTGTGTGTAAGTAAGACAAATGCTGAGCCATAACCAATCCACCTATTTCTATACCCCACTTCCATTTTCTGTACATCACTTTCTCTTTTCTGTCCATGAATCTTCTTCAACCATTCAGCAGCACTGGAGTCTCTCTAAACCTGTTCTGGTTCAGCTGTCCAATTCATAATTTTTCCTTACCCAAGAGTGCAAGAAAAAGGAACAAAGGGACAGAACATGGAAATAATCATGAATTCCTGAAAGCTGGAGTTTGCAACCCTTGTAGTATTGCCATTTACTGCTAGCTTTTACCTGACCCAGTCAGATATCTGAAGTCTCTAACTGGACCTAGGTCAATTAATTATTGGATCCAATCTGACCTCAGACCCAGTTTAGTTTTTGTCACACTTTCTGAACCCAGTGAGGTTAAAAAATGTGCTCGAACAAACTTAGAGAGCTCAAAACACAGATCTATGGAGCTTTGGAACAAAGAACTTACCCAAATTCTCTTTGCTCAATTAAACTCTGTTAAATTTAATGTATCAGAAGTGGGTTTCAAAATAGTGCTCCCAGTACTAGTCAACTATAAAAAAATTGTGATCTATATCTTTTATAACAACCTGAATGGAACTGGAGACCATTCTTCTAAGTGAGAAGTATTACAAGAATGAAAAAACAAACACCACATGTATTCAATACTAAATTGGAACTAATCAATCAACACTTACATGCACATATGGAAGTAAAATTCAATGGAAATCAAGTAGATTGGACGGGGGGAAGAAGGCAATGAGTAAATTCATACCTAACAGGTACAATGCACACTATCTGGGTGAAGAGCACACTTGTAACTTTGACTCAAACTGTACAATAGCAAATTATGTGTACCCCCATATTTTGAAATAAAAAATAAAGCTCCCAAAGACCCCCCGGAGCACTGAGAGTCCCAGCAAGGTGCCCACTGCACCCATTGTATCCACCGTTCTCTTGCAGTAACTGGGACTCACAGTTAAGTTCTCTTGCAGATTCCAAAGCTCCATAGATTTATCTTTTGAGACCTCTGAGTTTGTTCGAGCAAATTTTTTATCCTAACTGGGGTCAGAAATTGTGACAGAAACTAAACTGGGTCTGAGGTGAAATTACATCTGATGATTAGTTGGCCTAGATCCAGCTAGAGGCCTTAGATATTTGATTGGGTCTGAAAAAACTGGCAGTAAATGGCAATACTACATGGGCTGAGAACTCCAGCTTTCGGGAATTTACAAAGATTTCTGTATTCTGTCCCTTTGTTCCTTTTTCTTGCATGCTTGGGTAAGGAAAAAAATTATTGTATAATTTGATCATGGAGATCTGAGAGACAAAGCCAAGATTCAAGGTAAAAATAGGATCTTTAATTTCTGAAAAACTGAGTACTTTCTGGCTATACCTACCTATAAACGTTTAAATATTAGACCCTGGAAGCAGCAAGTGCTTACAGAAATGACAAAATATTACTAAAAGCAAATTGTTACCTAACTAATAATTGCTTAGGACAATAAAATAAACAATTAAAAGATTGATAGTGTGAATAAAAATAATAATACTACTACTAAAAGCCAGCAAATAAGAACTCTTTATAAGAGCTATAAGATCCACTTTTGTCTGTAAGTCTGCATGTCTATAGATCACTTATGTCATATATATGTGTTATGTCACTACCAAAATATGTAAAAGAGCTCTAATTAATCAGCTTAAAAAGAAGCTCTTAAATAAAATATTTTATTGAGAGAATAGAAACTAACTCACACGCCTTATAGTTCATATGATTTTAGTAATAGAGTAATTGACCTCTGCTCAGCTTTCTTTTTGATTCTGTTGCATGCTGATTCACAATTTCTCTCCATGTTCGTCTTCAAAGGGAGAGAATTAACATGGACTCAAATACCTCAGAGATACTGGAGTCCTCTTCAATGTTCTTTCAAATTCTCAAAGTTGATTTAGTCTATATATATAATTTACCCAAGGATTCACTCATGTTCAGTACATTGATGATACTTTGTTCTGTAAAGAGGGTGACCTCTTAGATTCCCTTATTCTTTTAAAGACTCTAGCTGAACAAGGTCGTAAAGCCTCTAGGTCTAAACTCCAGTGAGTACAGACAACTGTTACTAATGTACGACATGAAATATCTCAGGGCACTCAAAAGCTCACCCCAAAAGTCCTTGAGTCAATTCTGCCATAGCCCTCACTAGAGCTTGCACAATGAAAAAAGGAAAAAATGCAACTGTTTACACAGACTGCAAATACGCCTTTGTAGTCTTCCAAGCATTTTGCACAATTTGGAAATCTCATATTTCTTAACTTCTGCTGACATTCCTATTGCCAATGGGTCTATAATAACTGCCCTGTTACAAGTCATTCACCTTCCTTCTAAGATTGCTGTTGTGCACTGCCCAGCCTGCATTAAAAAAATGTCTACTGAGTTACCAGGAAATGATAGAACAGACAAGGCTACTAAACATGTGGTCAAAAATGGCTCTCCCTATCGTTTTGCCAATCAATTATATACACAACATTTATCCCTATCTGATATTATTCATCATCAGGCTAATGCCCCACAATCCAAAAAGGATAAGCGAACACAAAAAGGCATAAAACTATTATTATACAGATTATATATTGAGCCAAAGAGACTCCCTAAGGCCCCTTTTCTTTAAATTTTTTTGGCTTGCACTTACCTCCCTTCATATGGGGCATATGTGCAAACAGGGGACAATTAAGGAACTAAAACATAGTTGGTATAACCTTGGGATCTACAGAATCTCTGACCAAATTATTTCCCAGTACACTATTTGTAAATCTCACCAAATATGTAGAGGAAATCAACACTCTTCAGGAAGCCTACAAACCCCATATTGTCCCATGTGGCACTCCAAATTAATTTTATTACTTTACTTCCAGATTTAAGTTTGTCTTACTCTTTGGCTATTGTTTCCATGCTTAGTGGATGAACTGAATGTTACTCAATAAGGCATGCTGATACTAAAATAGTGGTAAAGAAATTAGTAACTGAGATTATTCCTTGTTTTGATATTCCTTTATGGATTGAGTCAGACCAAGAGACTCATTTTACAGTAGATATAAACCACTGGCTTGCAAAGGCTCTGGGGTACTCATTAAAAATTTCATGGACCATATCATCTTCAAATCTCAGGGCATGAGGAACATAAAAATGTAGACATAAAAAGGACTTTGGGAAAAGTCTGTCAGGACAACAGACTTAAATGGCCAGAAGCATTACCCTTAGCCCTTATAAAAATCTGGGCTATTGCAAATGGGAGACATGGATTAACCTCTTTAGAAATAGTGTTCATTAACCCCATGCCTACTAACACCTCTAAACCTTCTAACTCTGGGTTGGCAGAACATTATGGGGTTTTAACTGTACAATTCAATACCATAACTAGCTACATACAGATGCTAATACCCTTGGAGCGTATCATCAACAGGTGAAAGGAGCATGGTCTCCACCAACTGAGAAGATTTACCATCCATTTTAACAAGGATATTGTGTATATATGAAAGTTCTTAGAAGACATGGGCTATCCCTTGCTGGGAAGGCCATTATTAAGTACTGGTAACCACCTACACTGCCATCAAAGTAAAAATAAAAAAAAATGTTTCTACATTTACATGAGCCATGCCAAACAACACCGAGACAATTGGAGGACCACCCCTATAAGTTACCTGAAATGAGGAATTCCAAGGTCAGTTCCTGGCTCCCGGAAGCAGACATCTGCGCAAAGTTGACAGCTTTCTCCCAAGACTGCAAATCAAGAAATCACATTTTTCCTTCTAAAAACTCCTTTTTTACCTCATATTTGTCCCCCATGATTCTTTAAAACATTTCTTTTTTTTTTTTTTTTTTGAGACAGAGTCTCACTCTGTTGCCCATTAGAATACCGTGGCGTCAGCTTAGCTCAGTAACCTCAAACTCCTGGGCTCAAGCAATCCTCCTGCCTCAGCCTTCCGAGTAGCTGAGACTACAGGCATGCACCACCATGTCTGGCTAATTTTATATATATAGATATATATATATATATATATTTAGTTATCCAGCTAATTTTTCTTTCTATTTTTTAGTAGAGACAGGGTCTCGCTCTTGCTCAGGCTGGTCTCAAACTCCTGAGCTCAAACGATCCACCCACCTTGGCCTCCCAGAGTGCTAGGATTACAGGCGTGAGCCACCACACCTGGCCTAAAACACTTCTTTTAAACCTCCTCTTTCAAGGGTTGTACATTGGAAGCTGATTGAAGACTACCTCAACCTATCCCGTTCTTCCTTTTAATCCTCCAGTATGTCTCTTCTTTCTAATTATGCCATGCTCTTACTAGCTCCTACTGTTTTTCCAGCATGTCAGGCACAGACCTTGCATACCTTTGCAACAGGCTTTCACACCCTGGTCACATTAACTAATCAATCTAATTACTGCTCGTGCCAATATCTAGATTATGCAAAGGAACCTGAGCTCATCTTGGTTTCTGCCAAGGTAAGTGCCTGGTGGACCCAGCCCAGAAGATGGATGTATGACAAGGTGCATCTGCAACCAGAGAAAAAATCATCATTCTGCTTCTTCTACTGCTGAGACAATGGACACAGAAAAACCTCTGCGGAGGCTCATGAACTATCTTTTCCTGAGGAAAATTCACTAGAAAGAATTTTTCCCTGTGCATTGAAAACAGGGATAATACTGACTCTTTTCTAGGTGACATATGAGGACAATATTGTGATCAGATCCTTACATTTGATTCCACAGATAGCATTCTTGCACCTCTTACAAATATCATAGCTGCTGCTGACACTAACCCTCATGATGTCAATGCTTGTCAAATCAGCAGATGTTATGAGCAGCTCACAAAGCCAAATCTGTGGAACTTGAGATTAGCTCACTTGCTCCCCTCGTTGTGTTGGCAGACACTAAAGATTACATATGGTTCAACCAAAGGTTTGGACCAACTCGTTTATGTGACAAAGCCTATAACTGCCAGGACTGAACCAAAGGTCTTTTATATCAAATATTTTGTGACCGGTTCTGTTCCCACGGACTGGCAGGGACACGTGGAAAATGGAGACGTGGAAGTGCCAACAAGGAAGAAAAGGCAAAACAAACTTCCGGCTGGGTGGTCACAGGTTACAACCTGACCCTATCTGTAAATAACACTGGTCTTTTTATCTTGTGTAGTGATAAAATATACAAGTGGTTCCCTCCTAGATGGTCAAGTAACTATAGTCTTGGTTATCTAACACTCTCTGTTACCAGGTACTCCACTGCAAATGCCAGCTAAATTATACACTTGGACTCTTTTGTTCATAAAGTGGCACCGCACAATTGTACTAGATGTGATATTATATCAAACCCACTTATATATCACAATTCTAAGTTCTTTTCAGTATTCAGTCCTTTTCCCAGCATTTGGAGCTTAAGAGATTGAAAAGAGAGTTTTGAATCTCTCCATAATAATAGAACAAGTGTTCAATATCACTATGCAAGCATTGGGAGCACTTCAGACAGAAGTCAACAACCTAATCTCTGTTGTATTTCAAAACTGCTATCCTGGATGCCCTGACGGCACAACAGGGAGGAGCTTGCATGATTATTGGCAAAAAATGTTGTCTCTATGCAAACTACTCAGGGCAAGTAGAGACTGATCTACACCTCTTAAAAGACAAGATAAATATGCTCCATCAGATTAATGAAGCAAAACCAATCTATTGATCTGTGACTCAGCTTTTAATATGTGATATTTCAAGAGAAGTTCCAGGCAGGGGAATGAAGGAGCTTGGGAAATTTCACCCCCAATCATGACTCTTTCTTATAATAAGTACTTTAAATTAAAGGCCCTTAGGGATGAACAGGATTTGGAAGGGGCTTTCCCTCTTTCTTCTTTTTTTTTTTTTTTTTTATTTAAGCATATTATGTGGCTACATATGTTTAGTTTACGTATGTTGCCCTTGGGGGGGGGGGGCGGGCGCCGGCGCGGGCCGGGGGGGGGGGGGGGCGCGCCCGCCGCGGCCACCGCCCGCCGCGCCGCGGGCGCGCGCCCCCGCCCCGGCCCCCCCCGCCCGCCCCCCGCACCC
>CAUYSK010064464.1:0-16656 GCA_963575035.1 Avahi laniger | reverse complement strand
GAAATGTGTATTTGTGGCATTCGCTGCTGCTTTAAAATGAATTAAAAAAATATTTTTAACCTTCCTGTTTTACCTTCTAATACGATAAATATTGCAGACAAGACCCACGTTAGAAAGCTCTTTGGTGCCGTCGACATCTCTAAGTGCATCAAGGTGTCCCAAGACCAGAAACTTCCAGAACCGCCGCTCTGAACAACGTCACGTAGTTGTACAAGCCTTTGAACGTCACACGGGCAGGTCAGACTGTACATTTAACCGTGTGACGGCGCATCATTCCCGAGGGACCTCCATCAATGGTGCTCTGGAGGGGCGCTCACTCTCGCGATGAGCAGCACCCCGGTGAGCACATGGCCCAGACTGTGCACCGTGCGGCCTGTTTCTGGGCGCACCTGCGTGCACACTTCTGTAGACCCTGTACCTAAGAACGAGCTTACGGCTGTGCACATGTGCAGCCTGACTACTCATGCGGATTGTTCTCCGGGGTAGCGATGTCCCTTTGTCTTCCCTCCCGCAGGGTGTAAGGACGTTTGCCAGCCCGCGTCCTTGCCTATACTTGACTTCTGAGGCCAGACCAGGTAGTCTGAATCCCGCCCTGCACCTCCTAGCTGGCTGCGGAGGGTCAGGTACCAGGTCCCGAGGACACAGGGCAGGTCTGTGGAGACGCCGCGTGGGGAGGAGCTGAGGCCTCCAGCCAACAGCCAGCGTCGTCGGCACCAGCTGCCAAAGCTCGGCCTGAGCTGCCCGGGGGACGTGCGTGTCCCAGGGCTGACCTGAGCCTGGGGTGGGCCGCCATCCAGGCCCTGCGGGAGGGGAGGATCCCGGCCAGCGCCGGCCAAGCCTGGCCGGGGTGGGCGTGGGCAAGGCCCCTCTGGGCGGCAGCTGCCTCCCTCCCACGGCTTCTCCCCGCTCAGCGTCCTGCCCGCTCCTCCGGCTCCCGCACCCGGCACGTCCCGTTCTTGACTGAGGGCGTGGCCACGGCTCCCGTTCCGCTTGGTATGTCCCGTCGGTGCTCTGTGCCTGCCGGGAGCAGAAGGGGGGACGCGCCCACACGTGCCCCCACTGCCCCCACCCCCGATGGCTCTGCTCGTTCCCTCGGACCTGGGAGCGAGATGCGCCCAAGGACAGCAGGCAGTTTGCTTTCTTCATCTACAGCAAATTATTTTAAAATCAGGTTGTTAAAAATATAAGGCAAGTGTGGGACTTTAGGGACAGGACTCAAGGGACCTGTCTGCGTTTTAGCTGCAGAGGTTTTCACTCTGATATTGAATATTCTGGGTGGGTTTTTCCTATGTTTCCGCAGTTATAAATGCTAACATAAATCTGTCCAACTGTTCAAATTTCTGCTTTGCTCAAAGAATTACAAAAAATGTACTCTTGAATTTGAGGGATAGTTGAGCTGATAAATGCCCGAAACTGCAGGAAATGAGTAAATCCAACAGTTGCTGGCCCAGACCGCGTCATCCCAACTGCGGAACCAGAGGGCGCTGGTCCCTGCCGGCGTGAGCGAGAGGCAGCCCCGCAGCCCGACAGCTGGGTGAGTGGGAGTCCTGCATGTTTCGTTCGTAGCTCAGGTTGTTAAATATTTTAAGGATACATTCCCAAGTTCAATTAAGTTAGCGCATCCGGTGCCAGACAAGCCACCACACAGAACATTCCAGCTCCAGAATCTTGTCGAGGCTGCCAGTCCGGGCGAAGCTACCCAGGGGCGGATCCCACGACGAGGCCGAGTCTGGGGCCGTTGCTGGGGGTCGCTCAGCCAGGGCGCTGCGTACACGCAAGTACACGCTTGCCACGGCTCTTCCAATAGCACGCTTTTTGTGGTGCGCTGTTCATACGTCAGTGAAGGGAATTAAAAAGTTTGTGATGATATTCGAGGAGTGCGCTAAATGTGGTATCACAACGTGATCTGTAAGAGCTGCGCAGTGTTCTGTCGTCCTGTGGGTGCGGATGGCGTCCCACAAACAGGTCATGTCTGCGGCGTGCTCCCGGCGTGGCCGAGGCTGCGGCAGCCACGGGGAGCACGGTCTGGACCCCGCAGAGACGGGGGGAGGGGCTGCCGGGGCACCTGCTTCCGCGCTTCCCTCCCTGTACCACTGAGGCACTTTGAGAAAGAATATTGCTCGGGTCTCGGGCTGTTTCAGGTAGAGTCTGTGGGATCGGCGTTCGCAGCAAAGTCCTTAACTTCTCTGTCCAGATGTTCAGTGCATAGATTTTTTTTCTGGTTTTTACATATCATAAAATAAAATCACTCGCAATGTGATGTGAACAGAATTTTGCTTTGACCAATTCATTCTTTTTAAAATTTCTTTTTCTATTTGCTCAAAGAAGCAAAGCCAGCCCGTGGCCCTGGGGTCTGCACGTGGCCGCCCTCCCATCCTCCACACAGCCACACAGCCTTACGTGGTGAGCGTGTGGCCCCCAGAGCTCAGGGGCTGACACCTGACGCCCACTGTGACGGTGCTAAGAGGCGATGAGGCCACGGCGGCTCCTCCTGCGTGAGGAGGGGCAGGGATCTCACAGAAGAGCCGTTAGCGGGGTTGGCGGCTTGTGCTTCTGCCCTTCGCCCTGTGCGGACACGGCCTCCTCTCCGGCGGGGCATGCGGTGACCAGGTGTGTCCTGGAGGCAGAGGCAGCCCTCGGAAGGCTGACGCCGGACCTGCCGGCACCTTGGTTTGGGGCTTCCCAGCCTCCAGAGCCGTCCTTTGTAGATGGCGCAGCCTCAGGTGTTTGTCACAGCAGCAGGGGCACGGCGCCGTGTCCTCCTTCACGGGGCGGGAGTCCAGGGGCACCGTGCCCCGTGAGCAGCCGCGGGTGTTCCCGAGTGCCAGACCCCGCATCACCCCTCGAGTCGGCTCCGAATCGCAGCAGGTGCTCAGAAGCTCGCGGTGGGTGCGCTGGGACTTGACCTCGGCACCCTTCCTTGTAACGGTGGTTGGCCCGCAGCCATGCCCACGGGTGTCGCGCCACGGATGTGGCTGGGGTCCTTCTGACATCTTCACGTTTTCTGCTTTAATCTTTTTAAATTAAGAAAAATGCTCCTTTCTGCCCTTTCTTCCTCACCTCCTCACTGCACGGCGGATTTTCAGTTTTTGCCGTAAGTATGATGACTTGTTCTATTTAGAATTCCCTATTTGTCTACAAAGTCAAGCAGCTCATTCTGTAATTTTTCTACCAATTACCCCTAATTAAAAAACACACAACTGCGTGTCTGCACCTACTAGTGAGAACGCAGGGCGAGGCTCTGCGCCACGCTCACCTGCCGTGTGCCTCCTCCTCCCCGCTGGCTGGGGTGATAGAATCTGGCTTTACACGCGTTTCTTTTCAGTCTAGATTGCAGGGTTTTGGCTTTCGTTTCAAGAATGAGTTGTGCTGATTGCATTTGGCTTTGAATCCATTTTTCAGCTTACACACAGGGGCCAGTTCTCAGGGACAGGTCCCCAGGTCACCGCAGGGGATGCTATCGGTGCTCCTCCAGATCCGCCTCCGGGCGGCATGTGCACCACGGCGCAGGGGCCGTGGCTGCTTGAGGCTCACGGCTGCCCCTTCTCTGTGTGGCTACGCACCGCCCTGGGGCCAGCTCCTCTGCAGGGCGGGACCTTCAGTCCTGAGTCCCTCTTCCCTCCCTGCCCCGCTCAGAGCGCCCTTCTCAGTGGGTCCCTGTCGACTGCCTTGGGAGACGAGCACCCTGCTTGCACAGGGCAGCACCTTCGACGGGGAACCTGAGGCTCAGAGAGGGCGAGTTACCTGCCGAAGCCCTCATAGAGCAGGTGGGGAGGTTTTTGTTCTGATGGTCACGACTGCGCATCTCTCTCTGCCTGTCTCATGGTCCCCCCTCCACTCTTCACTGTTTTCTTCTCCCAGGAATGTGGAGGGTCCCACTCTCATACACCCTCCCTGAGCACGCTGATTTCCTGTGATGCCACTTCTGCGTTTACTGCATTTTCCCTTTTAGTTTCTTTACGTACTCAGCCCCTGCCCTACAGGTACGCAGGCGCACCTGCTCTCCTCAGCCCCTGCCCTACAATTTCGTGTACCTTTGTTGCCAGTTGGGTGGCTTCATTTCCATCCCAGTCTGTTATCTCAGCTTTCATCTCTGTCTTCCTAGAGTCTGTTCTTTAGAGAAAATAGAAAGGCACAGATTTGTTTCGTTTTTGTTTTCCCTAAAAAAACAGGCACCATATCGTTGCAGGTGCCCAGGCTCTGTTTTGTTTGTTTTGGTTTTTCCTCCTTTTTAAAATTCTAAGCAATTAGAGGACTGAGACTTTTCAGGCCTGCCCCCAAGGGGGCGCTGGGGTCCGCCTGGAATCCTCGCTGTCGGGGCAGTGCCTGTCTGAGTCCCCGCCCAGGACTCCGGGGCTCTCGGCTCGGCCTGGCCGCCCTGTGCAGGGCATGGAGGGGCTCGCTGTCTGGAGCGCGTCGCTGCATTCGCACCCGGCTCCTCTGTTTACCACAGATCGACGTGCGGCATCTTACTCTCTCCCTCAGGGTCCTTGTGCAGACACGGGGTGACGTCAGCCTGGCACGCGAGGACTCTCGTCAGGGAAAACCGGCGACACCTGGCAGGTGCAGTTGCTGCCAGCACCATCCTCTCGGTCAGCTGGGGACCTGCTGAGCCCCTGGGGACAAGGCCGGGCTGTGGCCCTCCTGCCCAGGGAGCTCCGTCTCCACGAGGCCTCCCTGTCCCAGGCAGGGCTGCTGTGCTGGGAGCCGGGGCCTGTCTTGTCGCCGTGTGCCAGGCCTCTCCTAGTTGCACAGCAGGTGTTTCTCTCTGGTCCAGGCCATTCTTCCGGATCTACCCGTGGCAGGAAAACTCTCAGGTTTTGAGGTCCCACCCCGGCCCTCCGCTAATTCCCCCTGAAACCTGCTGAGTCTCTCGCTGGCGAAAAATCCGAGCAGACTCAGCCTCACCTCATGAGATCAGCAGAACCACATAGCTCCTTCCAGTGTCCCCGAACCCAGGCTTTCTCGGGGGAAGGTGTCTCAGGGTCTTTCAGCATCTTCTTTTCATTCTGGTCCCAGCTTTGATGTGCCCACAGGTTTCCTTTAAAAGTGTCCTGAATGCATTTTTCATTTTTCAATTGCCAAGGCAAGAGTGCAAATGACACATCTTCGCTTCCTAGGGCTGCCCTAACAAATGACCTCAAACCAGGGGGCCCCAAACAGCAAAAACTCATCTCTCGCAATTCTGGAGGCTACGAGTCCAAATCGAGGCGTCTGCGAGGCCGCACTCCCTCTGTGGGCTCTAGACAGGACCCCTCCTGCCTCCCCGAGTCTGGGGGCTGCAGGAGTCCCTTGGCGTGTGGTGACGTCATTGCGGTCCCTGCCTAGAGTGGCTGCCTCCTGTGTGTCTCTGTGTCTTCTTGCAAGGACAGAGTCACTGGATTTAGGCCTCCCCAGAATCCAGGGTGATCTCATTTTTGAGATCCTTAACTAATTACATCTGCAAAACCTTATTCCAAATAAGGTCACATTCACAGGTACTGGGGGTTGAGATTTGGACGTATCTTTCAGGAGGCACAATTCAGCTGAGTGCAGTGTGATTTTTTTCCACCTGCGTTTACTTACAGATATACTCGGCCAATCCCCAGGAGCTGGAGAAGGTAGGTGCTCAGGGGCCCCCCGTGGATGCTGAGTTGGGACTGTGGTATTCTGGGATCTGGAGCACACGGGTAGTGGGTGCATGTTCTAGACCTTTCTGTGCCTCCTGAGTCAGCCAGGATGGAAATCACATGCTCTTCCTGGAGCCCCCCAGGTGACTCCAGCCTGCATTTGATGAGCAGGTCTGGGCTCTTCCCACCCACCAGCCTGGTGGCCATGGTGCTGGCCCTGGGGCTGGCCACTGCAGGCGGATCGTGGAGCCCATGTTGGCTGCTGCTGGCAGTGTGTCGGATGTGTCCGATTCCTCCCAGCTCCCCTGATGGCACCGGCACACTTCGGCAGTTGCCCCTCGGAGAACCAACTCGGACATGCAGCACTCCCAGCTCCAGGCGCCAGCGCAGCTATAGTGATCTGGCTAATTTGCATCCAGGGACACTCACTTTAACAGAAGAGCTCTCAGGGGCTCTGCTTGCCTGCGTGGTGCAGAAAGAGGGGCGTGGGGTGGGCCCGCGCCCTTCAGATGGGCATCGGTGCGTCCCAGGTGAAGCTGCAGTCGCCAGACCTGGTTTCCACCCGCCCAGAGCAGACAGGCCGGAGTCTGCACCAAATAATTTCAAACTGAAAATTGGCCTCGGCCCCCTAGTTCTACAGGAGTGGATCCTGGAATCATCATTTCGTGTCTCAAATACTCACACATTCCCTGCATGCCCTGCCTGGCCGCCGAGGGTGGGCACTGCCACGTGGGCGGGCGTATGTTTCAACGGGTTGTTTGTGAAGAACGTGAATGAGTGCGGTCATTACCACTCTTGCTGCTACAGAGCTGTGTTTTCAGCTGGTGTCAGGCCCATTCGTCTCTGTGACAAGTGTTTCCTGGTCCTCGGATTACAGCGGCGGGTGCAGTTGCAGCAGAGCAAGAGAGACACATTCCATTTCCTTGATCAGAGGCCGTGGGGCGCTGCGACGGGGTTCAGGCATCGTCCACGGCAAACCCACAGCGGAGGGGGCTCCCTCAGGAGGAGGTGCTGGAAGACGGGCCATGGCAGGGGTGGGTGGAGCCAAGGAGAGAGGGTGCAGCCGGGGTCGCAGGCGGGTGGGTGCTCAGGGCCGAGACACCGCGGCCTCGGAGAGCAGCCTGCGGGTGGTAGAGTCTCTGCAGAGGAGCCATGGGACGCGATTCCACCTGTAGCTTCAGAGCATCCCTGGGGAAGCCGCCGCGTGGAGGACGTACCAGAGCCAGGCGGTGCAGACCTCGCCCCAGGGCAGCTTCGGTGGGCGGCAAAGTTTGTGCCGCATGAAGACAGCCGAGGCAGAGTCGCCGACCGATTGGGGAGGACCCTCAGTGGCTGTGGGCCGGGAAGATCCAGATTTCAGATCTGATGGGCAGAGCGGAGCCCGGAGCCCCTTCCAGCGAGGAGCGTCGCAGGGAAAACGCAGGTGCGGGGCTGGGAGAGTCTGAGTTGGTTTGGACGCGTGAGTGGCACCTGCCACTGGACCTCCGCCGCAGGATGTGGACGCTACTGCTTTTTCTCTCAAGGCATTTGTGGATTTGAAGGCAGGGGCCAAAGGGCTGTGACTGTGAGCAAAAGTAACAAGGACCCTATAACTAAAATAATCGTATTTAATAACTTAACATTTAAATAATACTATTTAAGGCAAAACAATCCCCATGTGTTGTAAAGCGTGTCTGGCCGTACAGTGCAACCCCAGCACAAGCAGGGCGTGGGGAGTCACCCGGAGCTGCACTGCTGCAAGGCGTGTTCAGAGTGTGAAACAGCGTGACGTCCGTGACGGTAATTACCGAGACGTGCATGTTGATCTCTAGGTTGACGGGTAAACATAATACAAAGACTAGCTCAAAGCGGATTAGACAAATCATATAAAATACTGAAAATACACAGTTTACCTGCAGTAAAGAACAACAAAGAACTGACTGAATTAATGTTTAACAAACTTCAAAATGAGAGCCTTAAGCCTTGTCACAACAATAATTACACCGGATCCAAACAGGCTCGGTGCTCAAATGCAAAGTAAATATTGGGAGACAGAATCGAAACTAAGCAAGGACCAGCTGAGTGTTTCCTACGAGAGACAGACTTCAGTTACAAAGATGCAAGGAGGGGACAGTAAAGTGGCCAGACTGGGTGTGACGTGGCTGCGCTGTCGCCAGACACGTGGGACTGAAGAGAATGCGTCTTCCTAGATACAAAGACGGGAATTGTGCACGGACAAAATCACAGATTTGTTGGAGAGACACGATACTCCTGAGTATACATTAACCTAACAGCAGAGACTCAAAATACGAGAAGCAAAACCAACAGAAATAAGAGAGAAGCATATGGGTCCCCATCGTCATTAGTGGTGTCTGTCACCAGCCTTGCAACTGCTTGATAAAATAGCCCCAAATCCTTGTTTATAGACTATAAAAAGTATCAGCAACCACTTTTAACTACCTAATATTTAAAGGACACCACAACCCACACCTACAGAATATGCGTCTTTTCAAATGCACATGGAATTTTCTTCCAGATGGATTGTAAAAAAGTGGTCTCAATATATACTAAATAACAAAAATTGTATGAGAAACTTAACCCACAAATATTTGAAAAGTAAACAATACTCTTCTAAATAACCCGTGGGTCAAAGAAGAAATGATAAAGGGAAAGAGATGATGTTTTGAATCGAATCAGAATGAAAACCTAACATATTAGATCAGTGATATGCAGGTAAAGTAGAATTTAGAGGGAAATTTGTAGCTTTAGATGTGGATATTTTTTAAAAACTGGTATAAATAAATAAACTATGCGCCTACCTTAAGAAGCTAACAAAAGCAAGGTGAACTTAAACTAAAGTGAGTAGAAAAAATAATCAGAACTAAGACCAGAAATCGACAAAATAGAAAACAAACAGAAAAAAAATCAACCAAAGTGAAAGCTGGTTCTTTGAAAAGATCAGTAATATCGACAAACCTCTAGCAAAGAAAAGTAAAAGAAAGAAAACACAAACTGCTAAAACCATGAATTGTGACATTACGTACATTGGAAGTCCAATAAAGGGAAACAACCAATTTTTTATGAAAATAATCTCAACAACTTTGATGGAAAAACCAAATTCCTTGAAAAATACAAAGTACCAAACCAGACACAAAAAGAAATAGAAAATCTAAGTAAACTTACGTCTGTTGTATAAAGTTTATTCATAATCAAAAACATTCCCAAGAAGAAAACTCCACATTTAGATGGTTTTACTGGAGAATTCTACCAAACATTTAAGGAAGAATTGAAACCAGTCTTAAGCAAACTCTCTTATCAGTGGAGTCAGAGGGAATCAAACACCACCAGAGAGGTTATTGAGGAGGAAATTGCAGCCCAGCACCATTCTTGCACGAAGATGTAGAAATACCTATGAAATGTCATATTCTGATCGAGCCCTGTGACTAAGTGGTTTCTATCTCAAGAATGCAAGGTTGGTTTAATACTCAAAAATCGATGTAACGCACCACATCAAGGGAATAATAGGGGAAAACCCCACATGATTATCCTCAGAGATGCAGCAAAAGCATGTGATCCAGCTCACCCCTCACAGCAAAAAGTCAGCAAAACAGGAGAAGTGAATTTGCAAAATCCAGTAAAGGACGTTCACAGGAAGCCCACAGTTAACATCTTAGCGCCAAACCTTGAACATTTTTTCCCTGGGAACAGGAATCAGGCTAAGGTGTCCACTCTTCCCACCTCTGTTCAAAATTGTACTGGAGGGCCTTGTCAGTACATTGAGGAAAAAATAAAGGAAATAAAAGTTGGAAAAGATGACGTCAACATGTTTTGGCTGCAGGCAAAAGACCGAGTGCCCAGAAGATCCACTGGACGTAGCGAGTCGCTTCAGCGAGGTCACTGGTCCAATCCATCCCACGACGTGGCCTCGTCACTCCCAGGTGTTCACCTGCGGGGGAGGCAGGAGGGGGAGGGGGCAGCAATGGGGTCCGCTGTTCGACCTGGGCAGGGGTGCAGGCCAGAGGGAGCAGTGGGCCCCAAAGCCAGGGTGGGCGGGCCCTGAGGGGGGGGTAATAATTCTGGACTCCGTCCCGGTGACAGCAGGAAGCCACTGAGTCCGGTAAGAAAGAGTGTGACCTGATCAGATTTGTGTTTTCAGAGCTGGGGGACTGTCGTGACCACCCCGGGGTGGGGGTGGGGAGGTGGCCACGCGAGATGGAGCTTCCCAGCTCTGAGAAATGCTCCCGCTCGTGATCTGCCACGCTCACAGACCGCTGGGGAGGGACGGAGGCCGGGGCAGGCCGGTGGGCAGGTGTGCGGGGTGGCGGCGTTTGGAGAAGCCCAGATTCACAGAACGCGTGTCTACATGAGGAGAGGCGGAGACCAGACTCCGTCAGGAGAAGTCCTGTAAGAGCTGCCGTGACAAAGGGTCCCCCTCCAGGCGCTGCGGCCGGCCATGACAGAGCCGCTCTGTTTCCCCAGCGCTCGTGGGATCTCGTTTGCTCGGTGGCACACAGCCTTGCTCTCACGGGGCAGCGCCGTGGTTGAGCTCAGACATCGTTGTGCGGCATCTTTGGTCTTGACCTGGGCCCGCCTTAGCCTGCCCTGAGAATAAACACCTTGCAAACAGTCACGGACGATCAATTCGCCAAACTGCCCAGGTACGAGCATTCGTGGTGTGTCTGCCCGGCTCGGTCCGACTCCAGGTTGGCAAAGGCGAGGGTAGGGGGTGTCGAAGGTGACTCACAAATTCCACCGTGAGCGTGGGCCTCTACGGGGATTGGGAAGACAGGCAGAGATGCTCGAGGAGGCCCGTTCCAGGTGCATTTGTGTGTCGATGGCGGTGTCTGTGCTTCCCGGGGGGAGAGGCGCAGGACAGGCTGGGATGCAGGGCCCTGGAGCACGCGGATCCCCTACAGCGAGGCGATGCGTGATTTGGGGCCTAGCGTGGGAGCTGTAGAGCTGTGGACCCTTTTGCCCGGGTGGGACACCCAGGAGAAGCACTGCGCCTGGGGAGAAGCCGGCCACTTTGGGTTTGACTTGCCAGTTTGAGGTGTCTGCTGCACACCCGCGTGGAGCTGAGCACGGGCGGTTGGTCCCTTCGCTCCTCTCCTCTCGGGTCTGTGGACCTGCCTATTCTGCTGTCGTAACTCACGTCGCGGACTTCCCGACCCCGCAGGTTCTGGTCTTTATGAAACCTGAGCAATGGCCACACCCTCCTTTGAGAGCCACCCGGACCCTCCGCTCCCAGCCCCTTCACTGCTGGAGTCGCGAGGAGGCGGATTTGCGGGGAGCGCCCGCCCGGCCAGTGCTTCGGGGGCACGTGCTGAGAAGGCTCCGCCTGCTCCCGGGCTGCAGAGAAGGACTTTTAGCGGGTTGCTGTTCCACGCGCTCAGCGCAGTGTCGCAGGGATCTGCAATCTGTCGCATCGCAAACGCCTGCTAGGAACTCGCCACCTCCCTCGAGGGCTTTCACAACTGACAAAATGGGGTACGGAGTATCTTTTTGCTCCCTGCTAACAATGTTGGGGGGACGCAGATGGATGCTTTTAAATATTTCAAGGCCTCCCACTCAGAGATGGGCAAGCAAAGAAGCAAACCGCGAGGCTCACAGGTTCGCGCGTGGCGCCACGTGGGCCGAAAACCTCCCATGAGGTCCTGTTCCCGGGAAGGGCTCAGACTTGGTTTTTTGCAGCCATGGCAGACAGGTGAACTGGCCACGTGAAAACAAGGCAGGTGCCTCGTCCCCCCGCCCAGACGCCCTGCTCCGTGGCCTCCCTCTCATCCCCGTAGGGGGCAGGGAACGGGGTGGGAGCTCTCCTCTTGGACTCGCTTTGCCCACACGGATGCTAAGCCATCACGCGGACGTCTCACAGAAACGATTCCCGTTCACGTGTGGCAGAAGACGCGGACTTGCTGCAGTGATGTCCTGAGACGGCCCAGGTGGAGGCTCGGACCCGGATAACCCGTCGCCCGGGGAGGGAGCCTGCTGAACCTTGGCTCACTGCAATGGCGCAGACGCTCGCGCACTCTCGCGCATACAGTCGAATTCTGCTCGACGCGGCTTTGTGTTCTCATCTTTCACTTGCGACACTTCTCTTACTGGAGGGTCAGACGATGCTGCTGATGGAATTGCGACTCTCGGTGCCAATGACAGTGAATTTGTAAGAGAAACGTGTGTGATTTCCAAATGGTTATCGGATCGTAGTGACACAGAATCTCATTCTGTGTTGGCCAAACTTAGAACATGCAATGGGCCGTGTGTGAGATGTTAAATTATGATGAATCAGTTTTCTTATGTGAGGTTGAGTCAGTTGATAATTAGCATATTTAAAGCACTATAACAAGGGTGAGTGCCATGCAGACTTTAGCTGCCATTATTACTGTGATGCTAATAGCATTTAGTCTTTATATTGTGACTCCCTAAATGGGTAAAAATGAAGTCAATGAAATCGAAAGAACTAAACTAGAAAAAATGAATCCATAGAAGGAAAAGAGCAAATGAATGTCAGATGAAGTCCTGCAGCCACAGGAGCACGTTCCGAGAGCCTTGCTGTGAGCCAGCAGGACCCGCTCTGGTCACGGCCCAGCTCACGGAAGCCCTCGTGAAGAGACTGAGTTTCTTGCTGCAGACACCCTTGCTGCCCTCTCTGCCTCCTCCCGGCCTCGGAGGCCCCTCTGGAATCCACCCAAATCTGGGATTTAGAAAATATTAACTTTTTGTTTTTTTCCTTAAGTCTTCCCTTCTCTGTGCGTGCCATTTGGTTTTATTTTATTTTATTTTATTTTTTTGGGAAACAGGATCTCACTCTGTCACCCAGGCTGGAGAGCAGCAGCACAATCATAGCTCACTGCAGCCTCCAACTCCTGGGCCCAAGCATCCTCCTGCCTCAGCCTCCCGAGCAGCTGGGATGACCGGTGCGTGTCTCCACGGCCGGTAACAGAAGGAAAGATGTGCGTGAAGGGGAGGACGGAAGGGGGACCTCGCGCCAACAGCAGCACAGGAAGTTTCTGGGACTACACTCGCTTCTCAGGGCGGGCGCCGGCAGGAAGCTTCGCTGCAGACGAAGAGGCGTCTCCAACGGGGGCAGAGCGTGAACTCCGCGGGGCACGGCGACCACACACGCGCACGTGCGGACGGCAGAGCTCTGGGTCTGTGGGGAAAACCCAGCCGACCGCAAGGAAGATGACAGCTGCGTGTTTAGGGATGTTCCTTGCAGACTTCTCTCCAGCACGCCCCAAACCTCCAGGACACGTGTTCTGTTCAAGTGTTCAGTTCTGATGCAATATTTACCGGAATAGGCCATTTGCTAGGCCAAAAACAAATCTCAATAAATTTCAAATTATTGAAATCACACAGGTTATATTTTATTACTATAATTAAACTGAAAACCAATTACAAAAAGATAAGGAAAATCCAAAATGTGTGGGAATTCTGAAACACATTTTAGATTCCCCGTGAATTTAAAAAGCAATCACAGTGAAAAAAAACAATGGAACTGAATAAAAATACACATACACACATACACATATATACGTTAATATAAAACAGATCTAAACTTATGAGAACAGCTCAGGCAACACTTAAAGGAAAATTATAGCTTTAAATGCACGTGTTAAAAAGAATAAAGTTTGAAAATCAATGATTTAAACTTTCATTTCAAGGAACTATGGAAAGAGTACCTTATAAAACCCAGAGAAATTGAAGGAAGATAATGTAAGTAAGAGCAAAAATCAATGAAATACAAAGCAGATCGTCCTTGGAAACATTAACTAATCAATTCATGCCTTAGGAGTATTAGTGAAGCAAGCGCGCTACGTCCGTGGGTGATAGAACAGGAGCAGTCGCTAGAGATCGGCAGGTGGCAACACGACAGGAACCGACGTCAGGGGCTGCTTTCTGCCTGTCGGTCACACCGGGGAAGCGGCGGATGGCCTCCCTTGCACGGCGTGACCCATCCACGTGACACCACGGAAAACTCAGCTGCGGGGAAGGAACACACGGGCCAGAGAGCAGCACACGGCCCGCGGGATGCCGTCTCTGCGCTGCAAGGACACCGCGGTGCAGCGCCGGGGCCACCCCGGGCACTGGCCAGCATCCCTCCCCGCAGAGGGGCTGAGGTCTCCAGGGCCCAGGAGACGGGGACAGGCGTCGAGGGCTCCCACTCCTGCATCGCGCAGGCAACGCGGCAGAGGACGGATCCGGGCTGCCCCCTCCACGGTCAGGACGGCTGCGGTGCGGCGGGCCCTTGCGGCTGGCGAGCTGGGTCCGCTCACGGCACTTACCGAACCGCTGGTCTCTCCCGCCAGCTCCCGATCCCATCTCTCAGCCACCGCTGCCGAGCGAGACGGAGTTTTCATTTGTTATTTCTGGAGCTCTTCGTTTTGCCTTCGCTCCTTATAGCGAACAGCCCATGCTCTTTTCCCGTCCTCCTGACTCCGCTCTGCTGGGTTTCCTCGCATCTCCCTCCTCGCAGAGCTTCAGTGGCACTCGCCTCCTGCGCCAGGACTCTGGAGAGTGAGAGAGGCCGGCTCCCCCCTGGGCTCGTGCTCTCGAGCTGGCCCTGCTGCTCACGGCTGAGCCACCCTCTCTGCCCTTCCCTCCTGCAGGCACACTTGTCCTGGCGTCGGAGCTCAGCCTGGGGCTGCGTCCCCAGCTGGGGTCAGTCCTGGCTGCCCGTCACCGCTGTGACGTTAGGCTGGTCCTGATAGTTCCTGCAGGGGCTGGTGTCCTCGTCTTCCTCTGAAATGCCTCACTGGAGTCCTTCGCTGACTTTGCCTGTGGATGTCACCGTGCTCTGGTTCCAAGGCCGTCTCTGCTGGCCCCTTGGGGCTGACCCACGGCCTCCCTCCCCAGTGGGAGCGACCTGCGGAAACCAAGCCCTTTCCTACCCCCAGGGCACACGCCACGCCCCTCCTCCAGGTCCCACAGCAGCCCTTGGCAGCACCTGGTCCCTCCTGGCCACACCCCCGTGGTCACCGCCACGGCACCCACAGCCCTTCCTCCTCCAGCTCGACTGGCTCTTCCTCAGCCTGAAGGTGATGCCCACAGGCGGCCCACCTGGCGCTTACCTGGCTCTCCGCCCTGCGAACGTCCTTGCTCACAGGAGCAGGGGCTGGCCACTCCTGAGGACAGCAACGGAGGGGACGGACAGCCAGGCAGACCCTCCGTGTTCTCCTGGCCCGGGCCCGGCCAGCACACCAGGACAGACGCTCATCCGCCTCCACCAGCCACCATGTCTGCTACCGTCCCCCGCGCCAGGCCCTGCTGACAGGGAGGCCACAGAGGACCTCGGAGTGAACGGAGAGCAGGACCCGCCCGAGTGCTGTCCCCAGAGAAGATGGGGCTCGGGCAGGGGGGCCCGCAGACGTGTCTGGGCCTCCGGCACCCACGGCCCATTTTGAGCTCTTCCTGGGGCCTGGGGTGATGCTGCTTTTCCTCCAAACTCGGTGAACGGCTGTGCGCTCCCCGTTAAGCCTGGGGACCGGGAGGCTGCGGCCGAGACTGGGGAGCGGCGTCTTGTTGGTCCCCAGGACACGGCTGCCCTTGCTGAGTTTCGGGGGCTTCCTTTGAAGTAGGCGCCAAGTTCAGTCAGCTCCAAGAGCGAGAGTCGCTCGAGGCGCCCAAAGCCCTTCCGCCGGGCTCCCGCCTTCCTCTCCCTGTGGCACTTGGCGTCCATTTGCCAGTGTCCCCACCCCCAGCCCAGGGCTGCAGCAGGGCGCCGGGGTCAGTGACCTGCTCGGTGGGCGCAGGGCTGGAATCGGCCTCTCCCCGGCCGGTGTCCCCCGTGGGCAGCTGGGCAGCTGATACGCGGAGCAGGACGGAAGGTCGGGGGGCGGGCGTGGCTCCTGCCTGCACAGAGCGTCACGGGGTCCAGCATTTGGGGACCCCGTGAGCCTGCAGGGTCAAAGAGCCCCTCGTAGGACCTTGCAAAGGCTTAACTGAGAGAGTCTGGGGGTCCCGCCTGCGTCTCTCAGGCTCTGTCCGAGGACAGTTGAGCCAGAAAGGACTGGCATGGTGGCCGCTCCCAGGCGTGACAAGGCACCCAGATGGGCTTCCAGGGCTGGGTGATGGCCCCCTCTGCCCTGTGTCCCCTGCGGTCACCAATGGTACCTCTCTCACCCGCAAGAGTCCCAGTTTAAACAGTAAATCATGCCGCCTCCCGACCCGGCCGGGCGTGTGCCTGCCTGGGCCTCTCAGCCGGGACCCTCTGAGCTTCCCAAGGGCCCTTTCGGGGTTTCAGAGGTGGCTGGAAAACCCACCCGGGACTCTGGCATCCGGTGCGGTGCTGGAGACCCTGCAGGTGTGGCCACGCCGCGGGGCAGGGTCTGGACCAGGCGCCCGCCGTCACGTGCGGCTGCCCACGCGCCGCTGGTGAAAGCTCCGAGTGGAATTTGTGCCTAATTAACGTGGCTGGGCCTGAGGTCGCGATTCACCCGCGGACAAGCTCAGCGTCTCCGCGTGCAACCTGCGAACTCCAGGCCATCGCGGCGTCCAGAACGGCCCTGAGCGAGCTTTGTCGCCAATGCGTGAAGGGTGCGCCTTGGCGGGCTCCTGGTGAAATGAGAATCGGCCTGGGGAATCGGCTCCGTCCCGTGAGCTGTAAGAATTCACCGCGCATGTGCACAGGGCACGCGTGTGGCGCTCCCAGCCCTGCAGCCCGGCGCCCTCCCGCCACCCGCGCCTGCCGCTCTGCCCCAGCGTCCCATCCTCAGACCGGCCTCCCCCGTTCTCCTGCTCCGCCCCCCCACACGCCCTCCACGGGAGGGAAGGGGTGGCCCCCGTGTGCCCGTTTCTGGAGCCCGTGTCCTCACGTGGCACAGCAGCAGGGCCACCGCCCCCCGCGAACGCAGGCGCCGCCGTTCGCGAGCTGAGCCCTGTCCCAGGTTGGAGCCGTTCCTCACCAGTTCTCCTCCTTCGGGAACCCCCGCAAGGCGGCAGGGTCTCGGGGCTTGACGAAAGCCGAGCTCCTCCAGTTCCGAGGCTCCAGCTGGGCCTGGTGGTGGGCGGCGCTCCTCACGGGGACGGTGGCAATGCCTCCTGGTTACTGTGGCCCCGTCCCGCGTGGAGG
>CAUYSK010064463.1:0-19363 GCA_963575035.1 Avahi laniger | reverse complement strand
TCCTAGCTCTCTGGGAGGCCAAAGCGGTCAGATTGCTTGAGCTCAGGAGTTCAAGACCAGCCTGAGCAAGAGCGACACCCCGTCTCTACTAAAAATACAAAAGAAATTAATCAGAAAACTAAAAATATATAGAAAAAATTATCCGGGCACAGGAATTTGAGGTTGCTGTTAGCTAGGCTGAAGCCACGGCACTCACTCTAGCCCGGGCAACAGAGTGAGACTCTGTCTCAATAAAAAAAAAAAAAAAAAACACAAAACCTAGAAAAGGAAGGGCAAAATAAACCCAAAATAAGCAGAAACAGGAAATATTAAAGAAAAAAAAGATTAATGAAACCAAAAGCTGGGTCTTTCAAAAGATCCACAGAACTGATAAATCTCTAGCCAGATTAAAAAAGGAAGAAAAAAGAGAACCAAATTACCAACATTACTTATGAAACAGAGACTACTGCTACAGACGCCAAACATTAAAAGGACAGTAAGAGAATACAACAAATATCTCTATGCATACAAAATCCAACTAATTGGATAAAATGGACTGCTTCCTTGAAAGCCACAAACTTCCAAAAGTTACCCAAGAAGCAATAGATAATCTAAATAGTTGTACATCTGTTAAAGAAACTGAATTTGTAATTTTAAACCTTCAGAAAAACTAGTTGATTGAACTAGATTAAGAATCAGCAAGTTTCTGTAAAGGGCCAGATAGCAAGTATTTTAGGTTTTGGGGCCATATGGTCCTCTTTTCCAACTACTCAACTATGGTGTTGTAGTGGAAAAGCAGCCATAGATGCTAAGTAAACAAATGGGCATAGCTATGTTCCAACAAGACTTTATTTATAAAAGTAGGTGGCAGGACAGACTTGACCTGAGAACCATAATTTGTGAACCTCTGAACTACGTGATAATAACTAATGTCACTTCCAAATTCTAACTTCACAATTCTATACTTCTCCATGGTCAAAAATCACTCTGATATATAGTTCAAGAAAAGAATGAAGCCAATGCTATCACACAGAGATAACTGAGTCTGTTTTGTTAAAAATGTATACTATCATTTAAAACAAACAAAAAAACTCACCACTTCAAATTAGTCTTGAATGAATCATTACCTCCAAAGGATGAATCAAGATATAAATATGTGTGAAAAATCTTCAAATTGTCTATATTAATAAGTGCTTTGGAAATTAACACAGTAAATAATTATAAACAAACTAAAAAACTGAGACAAAATATGAAGGGTCTAAGTTTTATTTTTAAACTTTGTGACATTATCAATATAAAAAACATTCTCAAAAATGGGGGGGGGAATAAGATGATTTATTTATACTGCCCATCATTCCAGCACCCAGAGACAATTACTAATATTCTGATGTATTTAGAGGTTATTACCTTCTAAGTTAGAAACAATTTTTAGATATTTCTTTTCAACCCTGCCTGACAGCTAAAGAGCAAAAAGTGGTATCAAGGACAGTCTAACAGCAATCTTGAGAAGGCTAAAACCCTAACCATCTGCAGCCTGACCACTGGGCAGGCTGACATCTCTGCTCCATCATCCTGATTTCAAAAGAGACCACTCCACTAATGTTCCATTAGGCCACCATCATTTCAACAAATACATAAACATGTGTCTTTCTGTGTATAAAAGGTTAAGAACTTGCCTGTTAGATATTGCAATTCATAATGCCAGGGTAGCATATAGGTAGGAAGTGCCTCAAATCTCTTAGAAAGCAATAGAAAATATATATGGGGTGGCCGGGCGCGGTGGCTCACGCCTGTAATCCTAGCACTCTGGGAGGCCGAGGCGGGTGGATCGTTTGAGCTCAGGAGTTCGAGACTAGCCTGAGCAAGAGCAAGACCCTGTCTCTACTAAAAATAGAAAGAAATTAATCGGACAGCTAAAAATATATAGAAAAAATTAGCCAGGCATGGTGGCACATGCCTGTAGTCCCAGCTACCTGGGAGGCTGAGGCAGAAGGATCGCTTGAGACCAGGAGTTTGAGGTTGCTGTGAGCTAGGCTGATGCCACAGCACTCACTCTAGCCCGGGCAAAAGAGTGAGACTCTGTCTCAAAAAAAAATAAATAAATAAATAAAAAGAAAAAAAAGAAAAAAAAGAAAATATATATGGGGTGAGATGTCTTCCTCAGAGTTAAGAAAGTCTTTTAAACTTCTTATCTTGCACCATATAAAAATCATACGTTAATTTTTGACAAATAGGGTTTCCAAATTAAATAAATGCTGCTCTGCGACAACATGGATGAACCTGGAGAACATTCTACTAAGTGAAATAAACCAGATACAGAAGGAAAAATATGGCATGATCTCTTACGTGTTCTCTAATACTGTGGTTCCAAACCTCCCCAGGGCCACAGACCAGTGCCGGTCAGTTGCCTGTTAGGAACCTGGCCACACAGTAGGAGGTGAGTGGCCAGCAAGCCAGCGAAGCTTCTTCTGCATTTACAGCTGTTCCCCATCCCTCACATCACCGCTTAAGCTCCACCTCCTGTCAGATCAGCATGAGATTCTCACAGGAGTACAAACCCTACTGTAAAATGCACATGCGAGGGATCTAGGTTGTGCACTCCTTATGAGAATCTAATGCCTGATGATGATCTGAGGGGAAGCTGAGGCAGTGAAGCTAGTGCTGAGGAGTGGCTGCAAATACAGATTATTTTAGCACAGAGGTTTGACTACAAAATAAATGTAACACGCTTGAATCATTCTGAAACCATGCCCCCATCCCCCTCTACCCCTGGTCCGTGGAAAAATTGTCTTCCATGAAACCCGTCCTGGTGCCAAAAGGTTGGGAACTGCTGACTCTAATACATAGAAACAGAGAGTAGAAAGGTGGTTACCAGAGGGTGGGGGAGGGATAATTCATATCAAAAGGTACAAAGTTGTAGTTATGCAGGATGACTAAATCTAGAGATCTAATATACAGTATTGTAACAAGGGAAATTTGCTAGGAATAGATTTTAGGCCCTCTTACCCACATATACAAAAAAGGTAACTGTGAGATAATGGATATCGTCAATGGCTTGACTTGGAAAGACACACAATGGTAAAAGTATTAAGAGCTCAGACTTTCAGGTCAGACAGATTTGGGTTCAAACTGCACCTGTATGTACGCGTACTTTTGAGCAAGTAACAAGTCAATGGGTTATTATGGGGGTACAATAGGCAATAACAGGCAATAATGTATGTCTCTCAGCCCAATGACTGGCATATGGTAAGCGGTATAATAGTAACAGTATGGACAATCCTTACTCACAATAAAGCTTTAAACAGGTAAGAAAAGAACAGATAGAAGTGCATGTACCCACATAACCAAAATTAAGTCTGGAATGCTATACACAAAAATAAGTGGTAGGATTACAGGCAGTATATAATGGACAGAGAATTTTTATAATCAGAAAAAGGATTAAGCTATTCTAACTGTGAAGATAAGAAAATGCAACCACAAAATATGCAGTAACAAGTTCTTCAGAGTCCTTCAAAAGCTCGGAAGCTCTGGCTCTGCTAAAGAGATTCCAGGAAGGCATTTGCAAAACTGAGAAAGGATTAGCATCTAAATTGAGCGCTTCCTTCACTACAATAATGATAAATCTTTTGAAAAGATATTTGAAAGTGAACATTAACTGCATACTCTTCATATACTTCCTATCAAACTATTACCTAAATAAATTAAAATTTTATACCTGATTTATTAACATAATCAAATTCTTCAAACATATGTCTAGTCCAATTGAAAATATGTCTAGTTATTACATTCTTCTTTTGGAATCCTACAACCACTATGTCCAATTTTTTTAGGCAAAAACAAGACAAAAATCTATCCTTAAGCATCATCATCCTTACCAAGTCATAAGCTATACCAATTTTCTTCTGCCTAAAACTACAGTTTTAAGTATAAAAAAATACAACCTGTAATGGCTACTGTGCACAGATTACTTATACCATTCTGGACATTCAGTAAAGAAGTTAATGCTAAACTCTTATCTACTCACCTTAGCTGGTTAGTTACTCAATAGTTAGAACTATCCAACAAAAATGTAATGCAAGCCACAAACTTGAACCACATACATATTTATAGTTTTTATAATATATAATAAATTACACAATTTTTCTAGTAGCCCAAGTAAAAAGAAATCAGTGAATATAAAGATTAATCACAGATTTTACTTAACCCAATATATCCAAAATAATTATTGAGATATTTTATATTGTTTGTATGTATTAAATCCCTATGATCTGGTATGTAGTTTATTCTTACAGCACACCTCAATTTGGACCTGTCACATTTCAAGTGCTCAGTAGCCATATATGGCTAGTGGCTACCATATTGAATAGCACAGCACAGAGCTAGAGCTACTCAAGCCCATGGCATGTGCTTGTTCTCAACAATTATAAGCCCTAACTCCAGTCAGTCACACGTGACTATGAACTGTTGGGCAAAACTGATGGTATTTTATGTTTTAGACACTATGTTACGTGTTTCTAGATGTTCAGTTTTGGGAATGAGGGAGTAATTGTATTTGTTTACTGGGGGGCCAGGGTTGAAGAGGGCGTTGTAATAGAGACAAACAAACTTGGTTCCAATAAATTCTACTACTGGAAAAACACACACCCTAAAAAAGGGAGAAAGGAACACATTAAGAGTCTGTATATCCCTGAGCAGAATGAATAGCACGAAATAAAGAATTCAACTACATGAAGTTTAAGGTCCTTCAGAAAGCATTTTCACTAGCAGTGAAATAAATTTAGAGAACATTATAACACACAACTGGGCACCCAAGTCAGCTATCCACTTAAGGAACAGAAATTTTAACCCTTAACCTGATAGCAAAGTGTTTTAACCCACTAACCTAATAGTTTAAATCCTAGTTCTGTAGGATATTTTATATTATATTTATATTATATAGGATATACCCTAGTTCATAGAATATCTCATGTTTACATGCAGAAAACATTGAGAGTTAAAATTCTTTTTTAAATGCTCTGTACAGAGGAAAGAAAAAAAAAACCTGGAAATAAACAGATATCCCTAAACGTTAATACTAGCAGTGGTTCAGTAATTTAATGAACATGTATGACTTTCAATGATGAGAAAAATAAACAAAATGGCAATAACTTTTTTCAAATTTAATTACATTTCATTTTAATTTCAATCCATTCACTTTTAAGCCTTTGATGATGATGACACCCATCCAAAGCTATTTTTCTTTTTTAAGAACCCTCATAGGCAGAGCAACTTTAGCTGATCGAGCAGAAACAAATTAAACTTAACCACAATAATCACATTTCATTTCAAGGAAACCTTGAAGTCATTTATGAAACTACAAGGATCCACTCAAGGGTTGAAAAAAACTCTATTGTTATGCATCTGTGGCATTTCCATAATGTTAAGTAAGTAGGGGTCAAATGCATTACTTCTATACCAGGATCTCTTATAGGCCATACAGTAAGTAGCTACAGAGCCAAGACTACCCTGTAACTCTTCAAACCACAATGCAAGCAGGAACATTAAGGCTTGCTGGCCTCCTGACCCTTGGAATCTTTGAAAGGGAATTTTGCCCTCACCTGATGAATTAAATTTAATTCCACTCAAATTTAAGATATTACTTTCACTTACTACAGAGTACTTGGTTTAATTTTTTTCTACAAATGTCATCTGTATACTGAAAGCTCTACAGAAGTAGAGGTAAATCACCCACAACCTCCTCCTCTACATTCCCTAGAATGTAAGACCCATAAGGGCAAGGGTCTTTGGTTTTTTTTCCCCCACTAATGTATCCTTAGCATCATAAATATCCAAAATTCTTCATTTTATTCATTCTACTGAGTCGGCATGAGTTCATTAAGCAAGCATTTACTGAATACTACTTCTAGCATTATACTAGATCATGAAGGAATATTTTTAAATAGTTGCCAGCTTTCAAAAGCTTAAAACCTAGTTGCAGAAATTACATGGATAAAGGAAATACAATTAAGCAACAATTCAAGAAAGTACACTTAGGAACCAAACTTCAAGCACCAAAGAAATAATGTAGGGTGACGCAGGATGGAATGCCCTTAAAACAGAGATAAAAAACAAATATATGGGCCTTGAAGGAAGAACAGATTAAGTTTAAATAGGTAGGAAGGGAATTCAAGAACACAATGATCCTAGCACTCTGGGAGGCTGAAATGGGCGGATAGTTTGAGCTCAGGAGTTCGAGACCAGCCTGAGCAAGAGCGAGACCCTGTCTCTACTAAAAAAAATAGGAAGAAATTAGCTAGACAACTAAAAATATATAGAAAAATTAGGCCGGGTGTGGTGGCTCACGCCTGTAATCCTAGCACTCTGGGAGGCTGAGGCAGGAGGATTGCTTGAGCTCAGGAGTTTGAGACCAGCCTGAGCAAGAGTGAGATCCCGTCTCTACTAAAAACAGAAAGAAATTGGCCAAACAACTAAAAATAGAAAAAATTAGCTGGGCATGGTGGCACGTGCCTGTAGTCCCAGCTAGCCGGGAGGCTGAGGCAGAAGGATTGCTTGAGCCCAGGAGTTTGAGGTTGCTGTGAGCTAGGCTGACGACACGGCACTCTAGCCCAGGCAACAAAGTAAGACTATCTCACAAACAAACAAACAAATAAATAAATAAAAATTAAAAAATAACATTAATGAGAGAATCCAGGAAATGGGAAAAGTGAAAATATGCAAGCCCTTCTAGACTTTACCACTCTATCTACATATAGTAAACAAGTTTTAATTAATGCAGGTCCTTTCAATTCTCCACATACCATATTTATTTGTCTAATATTTTTCAACAGAAATAATCAAACTTAAAGTGAATCATTTTTTTAAATCAAGGCAGAACTCAACCAAAAGAATATAAATCTTCTAGAAACTCTCTCAGATTTCCCTGCTAGAAATGATCTCATCCTCCCTGCAATTCCCATGGCCTTTTAGTTGTACCTATAATGACACACACTCCCATTAAAGGCCCTATGGAGACCCGGTCTGTTACAGAGAGAGGGATCAATCAGAGCCTCATTCCTCCTCTTACACTGTGCCCAGCACACTGCTTTGCATGTGCCACATACTCAGTACAAACTGAGTGACAGGCAGACATTGCTGGTTACATTCTGATTGTCACTAATGTTTTTAAATGCTTCATAAAATAAGCAAAAATCTATCCCCAGTTGTTTCTGCTGCTTCTAGACCCTTTTATAATTCTAAACTTTAAGCGTGCTCCATTGCCTTCCCCCTTTATCCTCACTCCATCGCTTTTTGACAGGATCAAGCCTGTTCACTGTTACCTGAGTCAATAAAAGGAAACCAAAGATTTTTACCTTTGGAAGAAACATACCCAGAAACCATCTTCTAAAACATATTTCCAAATCTCAAGAAAATTTCCTTTAAGATCCCCACAATACTTAAATTTCAGCCGAACATTAAGCATTGTTCTAGTTTTCACTTAAGAATGCTATTATGACCTCCATGTCTTCAGTTTAAATTCATGGCATGTACAGGAAGTGCTATTTGTATGGCACTTCAGGGAGAAACCAGAAAGTTACTCATGACCAGGGGTGACTAGCTCAAGAGTTTGACTAACCCCAAGACTCAGGGGATATCTTATAGACTGGTTAGGAAGCTCTAGAATGCAGCAATCAGAACAGATTTATCACATCTTCTTCCCCACCAAAGTCTGTTTTCAAAGTGGTTTCCTAATCATAACTACATTGGACACTCTTATACCACCTCCAGCACTACAAGACAGCAGGTGACTGATCCACATATATACGTGAGTCTTTACTCCGCTGTTTAAGACTGCAACATTGTTAGCCATTCTTCAACTTATCGATTTTTTTGTATTTTCTAATGTTCAAGCTTAGATATAGATTTTTAAATGTGTCCCACATTTTCACTGTGACTTATCAATCACTTTTTCCATTTAATTTAACTAAACCTCTAACCTCATTTTTCTGAGGTAGACTGCCTATGATCAAACATGGCAATGGCTTAAAATAATTCAATATGCTTCACTAATTTCACAATATGGTAGAAACAAGATACACATAGGAAGGCATTTATCTTCACCGTAGGGATTCCATCATGACTCACCATGGCCTATTCACTTACATAGGCCATAAGTGAACAAACAAGAACGGCAAATGAACAAATGAGAAAGGACCAAGATCTCTTTCTGAAAAGCATTAAATAGGCAAAAACACTAGTGATGATAACTTCATATTGTCCCTCTTCCCTTTGAAATGATTTTATATAATTTTTGTTTGATTGCTTCTTTGCCACAGTAAAATATTAAGCACAAGGTCTAAATGACAATCACTCTAAATTAGCATTAATTAACTGGAATTGAAGAGAAAGTATAAGAGAAGGAAAAAGAAAAACATGACAATAGGGAAAAATCAACAATTACAGTATTTTCTATGGCCAAAGCAAAAGTCAGGCGTCAAATTTCATAACCCTGGTTTGTAAACACAAAACTAAAAAACTGAAAAACACTATTCAGTTTGCCTCATACAGCTCTACTTGGTAATTATCTACTCTTACAACATTCTATACTGTTCAGGAAAAAATTTCATAAACTATAAATATTAAAGAGACAGGTTTTCAGCATTCCCTTTTGCCCAAAATTAGATGGCCAACTAGTTATGATAATGCATTTTTGTGGTATAGAAGGTCACTATCCTTTGGAGAGACATGCTAAGATATTTAGAGGTGAACCATCATAACATCTACAACTTCCAAATTCTTCAGAGAAAAAAAGGGTATGTTGTTGTATATATTATACACACACACACACACACATAAATGCACGTGTATATATGTGTTAATTGGTGTATCTAGATAATTTTTTAGGTGCTCATTGTATGATTTTTATAAGTTCAAAAAAAAATTTAAATAAAAAATCAGGGAGGAAGGGGCCACTTAGCCATTTCTCCATTCCTTGAAAAATTTGACGCACCCAAAAATGTCAAGGAGATATTTGATATTAATAGTTAAAACCTCTCAGATTCAATATGTTCTGGAAAACTCCCCAGGTATAAATATCTTACTTCAAAGAAAATTTTTGACACTCACATTGCCCATGTACTCCGAGAGCAGGTCCTGCAGGGCCTGGCGGACAGCATTGCACTCGGCCACGATTCGCTCACGCCGGTCATCACGTGTGCAGGACGAGTCTGCCATCAGGGCAGCCCCACTAATGATGCTTTCCAGACGCTCTTCCAGGGAAGGCCTAAAGCGCTCCTCACTGAAGCTCAAGGGGTCCACAATGATTTGTTTCTGCAGGCGAAACATTACTAAATGTTAGTGCTCATCTCTGATTCCTCCATTATTCAAGAAGGTAAAGAAAGTGTCAATTAGAAATATTAAGAGTTAACACAAAAATTCCAACATCTGAAAGTTATTCTTCTTGGCAGATGAGTGGCCATCCCATATAAATTGGCCTATGCTTGATCACCTCTCAAAGAAGGCACTGGAAGCAATACTATCCAGCCAAACGGCACCTGGGTAAGGTGAGCTACCACAAATGCAAATACAAATTTATAATGCTCATGCTACTTATTCTGAACATTGAAAGGTCAACCTGTACAGTACCAGTAATTAAAACTACCAAATGAGAATTACAAGGAAAATAAAAATTACCTCTCTTTTTCTGCTATGTGGTATTAGAACTGTTTCACCACAAAAATTTTTTTAAGAAAAATGTAAAGGTAACCTCAAAGTTTCAGAAAGAAACATGTTTATAATGAATTTTCATCTATTTTCCCAACCTTACATACCTAGTCAAATTTTATAAACAATTTGGTATAAAATTTATCCAGTTATGTCTAGTTTAGAGACTTTCTTTGCTCGATGAACTCTAGTATTCTGTAAGAGATAATAGTAATCCTCCCCAACAAAGCCAGTCTGTGAGGTATAACTGCCTCGATAAGAATAAATCCTTCTTCTTTCTCCTCTTCCCTCCCCTGACTCCACTTAAACCCAGCTTTCGAAGTGCCACCTGAGGTCTAGTCAAAACTAAGCTATAGGAACAAAGTCAAACATCAACAGCCCAAGACACCAGCTACTGGCCTCCTTCCATCTTCTCCACTTGATACAATTTATCCACTAGTAAATGTTCATGCAAATATTTTGACTTTAATTTTTCTTTATAGAGTCTATGTCCTTATTGATTTCAACTTAAATGCCAAATTTCTTCTACCAAAACCTTGCCCTTTTCCAATGAGTATACATTTCTTCCTTCCCTTCCAAAGAACCCTCAGTTTTAAAACTGAACAGGCAATACCTTAAGTTCATTATTTTTTTTTTTTTTGAGACAAAGTCTCACTGTGTTGCCCGGTCTAGAGTGAGTGCCGTGGCGTCATCCTAGCTCACAGCAACCTCAAACTCCTGGGCTCAAGTGATCCTTCTGCCTCAGTCTCCCGAATAGCTGGGACCACAGGCATGCGTCACCATGCCCGGCTAATTTTTTCTATGTATTTTTAGCTGTCCAATTAATTTCTTTCTAATTTTAGTAGAGACGGGGGCTCACTCTTGCTCAGGCTGGTTTCGAAGTCCTGAGCTCAAACAATCCACCCACCTTGGCCTCCCAGAGAGCCAGGATTACAGGCGTGAGCCACCGCGTCCGGCCCTTAAGTTCATTATTAACCCACATTTTATCTGATCATTTTTCTTACCAGATTAGGTTCTTATAGGATTTCTCTGGTCAAAACTGAATACAACATGCTTTCTAGCCAACGAAAATGAGGAATAAATGGTCATAGAATTTTAATAGAGTCACAGAACCACAGTGGGCTTGAGAGCATTTAGTGCAATGATCTCATTTTACCAATAAAAAACTGTGACTCTAAGAAGTTAAAAAGTTTCTGATAGATATTACTCAACTTAGGAAAAAATGTCACCATGGTACTGCCTTTAAAGAGACAAATACTTAACACTGTCTAATTTGGGGGAGGCGATGGAGAGGGGGGAGAAACAGTGCCAGTAAATTGTAAAATATAAGAGTTTATTAAAAAGTACTTTAATGTTTAAAGCTCCAGGGTAAAAATTCAGTTCTAAAACCCCAGTCCTTAGACTTAACATTCCCTTCATGCTTTATGAAGTCTTAAATCAGCCATGTATGTAAGCAAGGATCAGTTACCCAAGCCAAAATGAAGAAGACAAAAAAAAGGAAAGAAAAGGCAAAGGCAAGGAAAACCTTAAAAAACAAAATGCATCCCATTGTATTGGTTCTATAAAGCAATGCATCCCTACTTATGAAAGGATGCTAGCCACTTGAAACACAATTCCCTTTTAATTTTTTTTTAAATTTGCCCCAACAGCTTTAAAAATAAATAAATAAATCTATTAAAAAATCTTAAGCTGCTGCCATCTACTGGAAGCCATGAGGCATTGTGGGTAGCAATTAAAAACACAAAACACACCCAAAAAAATTAACATTACAGTTGTATACACAGGATAGATCTAGGGCAACATCTATTATGAAAGGTAATAATATAGCATTATGGTAAGAAAATACTTTAATCCCAAATTTGCTTCCACTTCATTAAATTTTTTGTTCATTATTCCAATTTAGTCACTGAGAAGTATTGATATGTCTACACAGGCAAGTAAGATTAAGATGATGGCACTTCTGTTGCAGTCACATATAATGTTTCTTAATCTCCCAATAGATCATGAGGCCCTGGCAGGGGCAGACCTACATGTACTTTGTTTCTGTGTCTCCCATAGCTTCACATCTGCCAAAAAGTCAAAATCTTGACTGAAATGAACCAACCTCATATCCTCAACAAAGAATGACCTCATAGGAAACACAAGTTGCATAAAAGAAACCAGAAGTTTAACCCAAATTATTAATAAAAAAAGAAAAAAGATACATGCTTTAGGCCAAGTTAAGATCAAGTAGACTGATGATTCATAATTTCTTACAGCTTAAATTTCAAATCTAAGTGGAAACTGAGCTATCATCAGAAGCCTTGATCACATTTCCCCATGAACTTGTTATCTTTTGGAGGATGGTAAAGAGCCTGAAGTTTCCTCTCAAGCATAACTTACATCAAAGTTATTAAGCGCATATGCCAGTTCTCCTCCACCTCCACCCTGGTGCTGGGAAGCATCGTCTGAGGCGGTGGCCTGGGCTGCGTTGGAAATGCCTGTGACCGCCTGCTGCAGCTGCTTGTATATCAGGTCCCTGTTGGCCTTATAGGCGGCGACATCAGGGTGCTGTAGGCATGCCTGGGACGCGGTATACAGGATGGGAACGTTTTTCTGCAGTATTCCTCTAGCTGCAGCCATCTGATCACGATGGCCAACATCTTTCAGTTCCTACAACAGTAAAATAAGAAATTGGAGCACTCTTTATACGGATTCTGTTCATGCAAAAATTTGTCAGTACATTCTGAAAAGTTAGAGTTTCTACTAATTAGACACATTATTTTTATCAACAATCTGACTTAAAAGTTAATCACAAAGTAAACAGTATGATATAATTTTGAGATTTCAAATCACATAGACCTGGGTTTGAATCTCTATTTCTACTTTTTCCTGGCTATTTTGTGACCTTATTTTAAACTCTCTGTGCTCAGTTTCTCATTCTGTAAACATTACCTCTCTTATCATTGTTTTGAGAATTAAATGGGATAATACATGTAAAGCACCTAGCACAGGACAAAATAAGGCACTAAATAAAAGACAAAACATAAATCTGCCTAGCATCTTGATTAACTCTCTCTATATATGTATGTACCTATTCCAAACAAAATAGAAAGATCATGCAGAGACTCATCTGAACAGAGTAAAGTTTATTATGAGGATTTGTTAAGTTACACGAATTCATTATGAGTTTTGTGAAATTTGGGACAGAATACTACAGGTCTGCATGAACAACCAGGTGAGGATATGACAAAGCTATTCTCACAAGTACACAACTCCTCTCTTCTCTCCAAAGACCACCTAAGACACAGAACCATGCTTTCCTAACACAGTACAATCAATGAGTTCACAGGTCATTAAGCCATCAAGCTGAGGTGCATGTGCTTCATGACTTCAATTCATAATTATAATATTCTGTTTAGATGTGGTCTTATGTTAAGCTGTTCTTTTTCAATTTTCTCTACCCCATAATTATAATCCACAGTTAAAAAGATTTGAGGTTCCTGGCATCGCTTCCACTACCACTACCACTACTTGGTAGGCTGGGTGGATATGCTAAGTATTAACAATAAATAAGTGATACCAACAATAAGCAAGATCAGAAACAGGTATTTCTAGCAACCCATTGTTACTTAAATTACTCAGAGAAAAAAATACAAGTCTTTAGTAAATGTGGATCACCACCACAGAAGAGAAATATAGGTAATAACTCCTAAATGACATCTATTCCAACTCTATTTTACATACGACCACAACATTTCAATATTAATGTCACCAATTGAATCCGAGTATAAATTTAAACATTTTGAGTATTATATGTGTAAACAGTAAGAGAAAACTGACTAAGTTAGAAAGGGTAAAGTCGATTACTCAACTAAAAGTCTGACTTAGCTATTTAGTGGCCCATCTTTCTAGATGAGTTCCTAATTAAGCATTAGAGACACCAAGCTGGCTTCCTTTTTTTCTGAAACTTCATCTCAGTATATATTTTAGGTTTGCATCTTTATTCAAACCTTGTATAATATGACAGCTTACTTTTCCTCCTAGAATTGCTTTCTCGTTTGGAATCTAAATTTGCAAGTAATAGCTCACAGCATTCCAAATGCCCTATAGCACAGTACATTAGGCTAAATATTCAGAAAGAGGACCCTGTGGATTTAGAGAATCAGTGATCGTTTTAAGACTCAAGCTACGACAAGGGGCTATGACTAACCATTACACTTAAACAGCTGGTGCACATGTTTTGTGTGGTGTTTTCTAAATGTCTTGTCCTCACCACAATCTCAGGGACTGTTAAGTCTTTTAGGGAGGCATTTGCTCACTTAAATTATCCGCTGTTTACAAAATGCTTTGCAGTCAGCTTTGGCATTCCTCCTAAGTATCAATGGCCTAAATCAGCACAGCCTCTTATAAAGGTTACCACAGACACTCATGGTCACCTAAAGTTAACAGGTGCCAGAATTACTACTCAACACCTGACTTCCCTAAGCCACTGCTTAGTCAGGTATGATAAAGTACTTTTCCAAAGACTACATTAGGCTAAATATTCAAAAACAGGACCATGTGGATTTAGAGAATTAGTGATCATTTTAAGATTCAAGTTATGACAAAGGGCTAGGACTAACCACTACACATAAACAGCTGGTGTACATGTCCTGCATGGCGTTTTCTAAATGTCTTGGCCTCACCACAATGTATCTGTGATAGTTTCCTATTTACCAAGTATGGGGGATATATTTTAACCTATGATGAAAATGACAACTAAATGCCATCATTTATCCTAACTGCTAAAGAGTTCTATTTTCTCTCTTTAGAACTGCTTTTGCCTTAGCACAAAGAAACTAGATTTTGTTACGTAAAGATAAGAAAATGGACACTATCACAGGGTAGCACTATTTACTGTAGTAAGAATGATGATCAGGACAGGTGCAGTGGCTCACGCCTGTAATCCTAGCACTCTGGGAGGCCGAGGCAGGAGGATCGTTCGAGGTCAAGGGTTCGAGACCAGCCTGAGCAAGAGCGAGACCCCCTCTCTACTAAAAATAGAAAGAAATTATCTGGACAACTAAAAATATATATATATAAAAAATTAGCTGGGCATGGTGGCACATGCCTGTAGTCCCAGCTACTCGGGAGGCTGAGGCAGAAGGATTGCATAAGCCCAGGAGTTTGAGGTTGCTGTGAGCTAAGCTGACGCCATGACACTCTAACCCAGGCAACAGAGCGAGACTCTGTCTAAGGAAAGAAAAAAAAAAAAGAATGATGATCAATCAAAAGTATTATTTTCAAGATATATAGTGCTGGTAAGTAATCTAGATTATTGAGAAAAGTAATCTATTAAACAATGTAATAGATTACTTATGAAATTAGAGTCCCTTGGTCTACTTTAGACTTCATAATTCCCCAACTTCACTAATCCAGTTACAGTTCAAGCAGACTCAGGAACGGCAAAACAGAAAACATAAAGAGAAAATGACTGCTTTCAATGTAATTTGAACTATCCGTACCATGTAGTGACCAAGAAATAGAAGCTAACTTCTAAGCAATCTGTAACACTATCTCTACCCAAGAGCTGAAAATTCAAGTGACAGTTTCCTCTCATTTCCCTCTTAACAATATAAAATTGTAGCCATAGATATATTTGAAATTAGTGCTTGGTCAAACCACTAATCAATTGAGATTGTTTACAAATAATAACACAGTGCCATTATCAATGCTTCTGTTCAAGTGGGTTTGTTGGGGTTTTTTGTTTCTTTGTTTTTTTAAGACAGGGTCTCACTCTGTCATCCAGGCTGGAGTGCAGTGGCCTGACCATAGCTCACTGTAGCCTCAAACTCCTAGGCTCAATAAATTCTCCCACCTAGCTTCCTGAGTTGCTTGGACTACAGATGCACACCACCACCCCCAACTAATTTTTTTATTTTGTAGAGACAAGGTCTTGCTATGTTTCCCAGGCTGGTCTTGAACTCCTGGCCTCCAGTGATCCTCTTGCCTTGGCCTTGTTCAAGATTTTAGAAAAAATAATCATGAAAGTCAAGAGTTCACAAACTAGATAAGAAATAAGAAGCGTTAAGTTCTCACCAGATATCTCAATAAACTCTGTATACATGGGTGGATAGAATGTAAACATCAAAGTACTCTAGCATGTTGGGAAATGGGAGTTGACAATGTGAGGCAGAGGTGGTCCTTCTCACAGAAACTAGGACTGCTGCCAGCCCATCGTTACCTCTGCCATCACTTTTACGCTTATAGTCAAAGAGCCTGGAGGCTAATGGAAGCACAACACTTGTAGTCAGCAAATAATATTCCAGTCCAAAAAAGTAATTGATTAAGGCCACACTTAGAATCCCATTCCAGGATGGATCTGCAGTACAGCAAAGTGGCTTGTTCACCCATTTGTTAAACAAATATTTATTGAACACTACCATATTCAGGCAATGTTCTAGATCTAAGAGACTATAGGAGCAATTAAAACAGACAAAATCCCTGTCCTCTGAAGCCAGACAACCTGGGTGCAAATCCTAGCTCCATCACTTACTAGATGAATGATTGCGCCAGCTTATATAACCTCTCTGTGTTCACAGTTCCTTCATCTATAAAAATTAATGTGACCAATTATAATATCTAATTTACACTATTTTGTTAAGATTAAATGAGTTTGCACAATTCACCTACGGGCTTCTAGATTGTTTGCTTATAAAGAGAGACATATGGAAGAAACAATCCTTTTTTCTCACCAGACATACTGATGTGTGCCAATGTCATCCCTAGAGCTGCTGTGGCTATCCAGTGTCAAGAACACTGAAGATAGCAATGCTGAAAATGTAAAAACCCGGATCCTTGATGATAATGCAAAGCCCTTCAATTTAACAATCCTGAAGTCACTTAACCTAACTCAGGACTTCTAGTTAGAAAACAAATCCTCCACAGTTCAAGCAGTTTGGGAACTAAGTTTTCTGCAAGCTACAGCACAAGTATCCTAACTGATATAAGTACTGGCTAACAATTCATCTTTTCAGGGCTTATTTTAAAATATGAATTAAAAACATAAGCTTGATCAGGATTATGAAGGTTTTAAGAAGCTGGATGGCAACATATGTATCCTTCTTCTAAAATATATCCCCTAAAACACATAGCATCCAACAGAAGTGCATAGGAAGGGTTTCAAAGCACCCCAACAGTACAAACAAAAGAGTTGTTGGTGCTTGGAAAAATAAGAACACTCACCCACATGTCAAACAATGGAAACCACTAATAATAAATAATAATAAACAGTTAAAAAATGACAAAACCCAGGGATCAGGGATGCAGGGATAGAGATACTTTCTGATATAGAGATAATTCCAATATTTTAACTGGTTTAGGTTTTTAAAAATCTGAGTTAAACTCTACCACTAACTCAGGTTAATCCTTGAACACACATAACAAAGACCTATCACCTCTCCAGATACTACTTTCACCACAAATTGTAAAGCTACTTAAGATAAAATTTTTATAAGAATTACAATAGGAGCATCGCATGAATGCAACTTAATTACAATTTTATTAACAGCACCATACTGAAAAGACATCTCTTAGTTTAAATGTTTCCATGGAATTACACAGGCAGAGGAAGGTAATGGTACCTTCAGAAAACAGGCTGGATAATAAAATAAACAACTTTAATATATCCCCAAATCATAATTGTACCTGTTGTCTTTTGGCTGCCATAATGTTCAGTTTATCCACTTCAGGTTTCAGGGCTTTATACTGTATTCCTAAGTCTTGTTCATTGCCAGCATTCCTCAGTTTCAAGATACCATCTTCCACCTATAAAACGTGACCCCAAAAAACAAAAATTCTGAACAATATAGGTCTGTAAATAAAGACAACAGTATCTGAGAATTTTTTATTCCTTTTAACAGCTACTCAAAAAGCAACCCACAATCCAAACTTAAATGTCTTGAGTTTGCATGGCCCTCAAACATTTGGGCAGCTATTACATGGGAGTTTCACAGGAGGTGGGAAAGATACTATCATATTGGCCTCTATCTAAAAAGTACACAGTTTCATGTATCTTGAGTTTCTCAACTCTGAAACTCTACTAATACAAGGAAATTTTTAATCACTACTGCAAAAACGGAAGGAGTCAAAACAGTATCTTTGCTACAAGTTCTTCATTAGAATCAAGACAATGCTGGCTCACTACAGAGCCAGTGTCATCCAAACTTGGAGTAGAGGAGTAAGTGGAAATTAAATCATCCCTAGTCCACTGAGATAAACCAAGTTCAAAACCAATCTAAATCCTAAGGAATGCAGAACTAAGTATGGCCAGTAGCAGCCTTACTGTAATAGACAAAATTATAGACATAGGCCTATACTTACAACTTTCAGCTGAACAAGTAATTTGTAGACATCTGCCATGTCAGCCAAAATCAGCAGCCGGGTAACAGCAGAGAGCAAAGCTCGAGCTGCCCGAACCATGTTGCCTCGCTTCACAGAAGAGCAGGGATCATCTGCAAACTCTCCAGCAGCACTCTTCATCAAATCACCTGTTTTACAGAATGAAAAACAAACTCAGCAAGAATGATCCCAAATAACTGAGCTACATTTAAAAAAAAATAAAAATAGTTCAAACTTTGTATATTTCATGCACAGATTTAGTTTAAGGGTTTTCATTTTTATTGTTATTTGCTTTTATTTTGTTTGTTTTATAGCTGTCACTAAAAAAAGCACCCTCATATATTGCTGGTGAAAGTATCTGGAAAATGACTTGGCACTATGTATCAAGAGGCTTAAAGGCTTAAAGAGGCTTTTATCTGCTAATATTTCTTCGAAAAAAGAGTATTATGTGTATCCTTAAAAAAAAAAAATTCAAGATTTGAATGGGAGAAAAAAATGGATCTAATGCAATCTACCCTCACATCCACAGAATAATATAGAAACAGGGCAACCACTGTGTAGGACCACCACACTCCATTAACCATCCCGACTATCCAATATATGCAGCCCTAACAGACTCATTGGTATATGAAGACAGAGTTCAGCCACTGACTCGTTCATTTCCCTCACAGTGAAACACTGCCAAAAATTCAAGTGTTCAAAAATAAGCATAAAGTTAAGTAAATTATGGCGTAGTCTACAATTGACTATTATGCAAATATTAACAAATATATGAAAAAATGTTAAGGCTTACGATGAAAGCTTAAGCAGAAAAAAGATGAAATTATAAATATATTTTTTTAAAAACACAGAGAATAGACTCAAAAGGCAAATAATAGTTATCACTGGGTTACAAACTATTTCTTTACATTATTCTGTACTTGCAAAAAAACAATTTCTATAATTAACAGGTATTCTATCCATAATCAAAAAGACAAGATAAAAACATGTAAAATAGATTTTACTATAGTTACTAGGAATATCCACCTTATGCGATCCTGAGTTCAAGAATTTATTTATGGCCGGGCACGGTGGCTCACGCCTGTAATCCTAGCACTCTGGGAGGCCGAGGCGGGTGGATCGCTCAAGGTCAGGAGTTCGAGACCAGCGTGAGCAAGAGCGAGACCCTGTCTCTACTAAAAATTAGAAAGAAATTATCTGGACAACTAAAAATATATATATAGAAAAAATTAGCCGGGCATGGTGGCACATGCCTGTAGTCCCAGCTACTTGGGAGGCTGAGGCAGGAGGATCGCTTGAGCCCAGGAGTTTGAGGTTCCTGTGA